>DWTW01001618.1:0-12290 GCA_018246275.1 Papilio slateri
TTTATAGATCTCTTTTTTTATGATCTTTCAATGAGGTCGTGTCTATCGTTCGTTTTATGATTAAGTATGAACACTTCAGTTATTTTTGTCCTCGAAGCATGATGAATGAGAGAATAATGCGAATGAAGAGGTCTGTCCATAGTAGCAAACGTATGCATGCGTGGAGGTTGGTCTTGATATTGAGTATTTATTTTGGGCTGTTCATTAATGACGGATGAAATTTCTATTTGATTATCATCGAATTCGGAAAAATCAATCGGACGAATTCGCGGGTACAGCTAGTACAAGAATAAGTTTCATGCATTTAAACACAATTTGGTAATAGCAAGTTCTAGAGGTGCTAGAGGTACCCAACAACCAAAAACATATCGGAAGTAAAGACCACGCTGTCTTTATTTTATAATATTCCATGAAGCATGTAAAGCAATTAAACACCATATGTTACTTGAAATTAAAAATTCTTGCTACAATGTGACTTGACATGATCGGCATGGAATCAAAGTTATCTACAGGGCGAGGGCAGTAGAAGTGGATGATCGTTTACACAGAAAACATCGCACGAGCTACACGAACCGAGCCGCTGCCGGTTTTAAGTCAGTTGTCATTTAGTTTGCAGCTTTCGAAATAGCCTTGCATAGTCCGAATCATACTTGTTTTTTTTTTTGTCGTCGTTATTTAAAAGCGAAATACACTTAGAAATGTTAACGTATGTACCTGCCACATCATGGCATCATCTAGCAAATGAATGGAAGAATTTTGATGCGGTTTTTTTCTGTACGAAGGCAGATGTAATCGAACTTGTTCCTATCTATAATTTATAAGGATTTGTTCAGGCATTAATTTTACTTCGTTCTGTAATTTGCATTTACTTATTACTAAATCAGTAAGTCGTTTGTTTTACATCAATAAAACATTCCATCTTAATTTTGGTAGTAGTGTTATACACACTTAAGTGTTATACTTAAAATGGTTTTAACGATTACACGTGTAAATGTTACATTTTTTTCAGTATAAAATATAAGTAAAAATAAAATAATGTAATAAATTCAAAGAAGATTTAGGAAATGTTGTCATCTGGAAAGATTTATTTATGAAACTCCGTCGCCTTGTAACTTTTTCTCTTGCACCTGCTTGCCTGTTCTGTAAGCAATTGAAGAATCGTTGATTTAGAGATGAAGATAAAACGACGCATAACTTTCATTATCAAAATCGTCACCTCCAAATTGATGTTAACGGACAATTGAACGCAGGCCTACCTATACTTCGTCACCAATCATTACAGAATGAAACTTCTCGCTTTACACTTTTTTTTACATTTGATAAGAACTCTGAAATCATGAAGTAGACACGCTTTTATGTGATTTTAATCAGGTCAAAGTCTATGGTTTTTACTGCCTTTAGATTTGAAGCGCTCTTCTCTTTCCATAATTCATTCTGACGTTAGCTCAATACAATGTGTATTGAGCTAACGTCTTTACGTAAGAAACATTAGATATTATTTTTATATAAGAAGTAGTAGGAGCAAATAAGTATTCGAAAAGAGAAAGCCATTGAAGAGACACAAAATTCAATCTGATTTTCAGATGTGAATACGTAGGGTAGGGTTGATTTCTTAATATCAGGTCAGAATTGACTAATCTATAATAGAACCAACGAATACGTTATAAATGTATATGTTATAATATAGAATATGTTATAAATTGATAAAATACATTTACCCACATAGGATTCCGTGATACAAGCTGTTACTCCTGTTATTTAACTATTTATATTTTGGCGGATACTATTGTGGTATTCCCGAGGAGGATTGGCGTCAGGCAGGCGACCGACCGTAAAAACTATGTTCAAAACTTATACAGTATGGACTACGGTCATACCGTGGTGACCCCACATAAGAGGCATATTGTTTCTGCGGTTTCCGTTTTGGCTAGAAGAGAGTAATATATTTTAGATGTTGTTTTATTGTGAGATGTTCTGTAGTATCGTAATGTCAAGTCAAAAATGTGACAGTGAAAGTAGTAATTTGAACTTTGAAAAGCGGATATTTGAAGCAATTAAAGGAACATTTATGTATAAAGTAGGGACTGCTTTGAATATAAACACTCCACTTGACCTTTTTCCCTTTGGAGAAGCAGCTAGCCAACCGAATAACCGAAATGTGACCACGTTATGGTGAAAACATCAAACGGGAAATTTAAACAGGCATCGTAGGTTAAGTTATTTGTTTTTTTTATTTTGTTGCCGCCATAAATTACCAGTAATAAGGTTTTATAGTTATTTAGGTATTCAATATAATTAAATATCTTAAAAAAAGATACTCGTAAATTCTATCAGAAGATCAACAAAGGAAGAAGGGATTTTAGACCGAACACATGCGTGTAGAGACTTAAACGGTGATATACTAAGCGGGAGAATAAAGTTTTGCAAAGATGGGCATATCATTTTAGCCAACTTCTAGGAAGTAACAGCTCAGAAGGCCAAACAACAGTGTGGACAAACAATCACAAAGTACACAGTACCTTGGTACCAACTTTGGAGGAGATCTCTATAGCAGTACTTGGGTTAAAGAACAATAAATAACCAGGAGTAAACAACATTCCTGGAGAGCTCCGAGAGAGATGGTCGTTGTATGTTATAGGAATGACATTCTTCACTTGTGCAGGTCTGGAACACTGAAGAAATGCCTAGCAAATGGAACGTCAAAGCTATATGTTCACTGTACAAAAAAGGAGATGTAATGGAGTGTAAAAATACAGAGGTATCTCACTTTTATGTGCAGGTTATAAAGAACTGGTGAAGGTTTTATTTAACAAACTCGCGCTACGCGTTGAACAAAGACCAGGCGAATACCGGTGCGGATTTAGGCCGAATCGCTCTACGATCCACTAAATATTTAGTCTCCGGCAAATATTCTAAAAAACCCTAGAGTATAATGTGGTCATATATCACCTATTTGTGGACGGAAGCGTATATTCCTGTTTGAAGCCATGAGAGAAATCGGCATTCCAGGTAAACTTATCAGCCTTGCTAAGATGACGTTGAACAACACAAAATGTTTGGTAAAGGTGCAGTCAGACTTCTCCCAACCATTTACAATGGTGGTAATGGTCTGCGACATATGCTTCAGAGATTCCAAAATCATAATTTTGGGAACAATATTCTATAAATCAGCCATATCCTTGGCTATGCAGACGACATTTATATTATTGCCAGGTCAAGACGCTAAATGGAAAGTAGCGATATTGCTCTCTAAGAAAATGCGTAGAAAACAACCTATGTACATGTCTCGAAAACAGCATCCAGCACCAGTGAAAAAGCTGTAACCATGGCTAACACACCTTTGCGGTAGTCGACAACTTTGTTATCCAAGTAGGTTAAATAGTAACGAAGGAGAACGAAATATCTGCAGAAATCAAAAGTGATATTGGAGGCTAATAAATGCTATTTGGGCCTCTTGAAATATTTTCGTTCTAAACTTCTAATTTGGAAAATGAAAGTAGTACTCTAGAAAACGCTTCTGAGACCTATATTCACCTATGGTTTCGAAAGTTGGATTCTCAGTAAAGTGGATGAGAACGCACTGCTGGTGGTGGTGCGAGAGAAAAATCCTGAGTCACATCTTTGACATTGTATGCGAGGACAACCAATGACGGAGCCGTTATAACCAGGAGCTTTATGACCTCTACCAAGAGCTTCACAGCCTGGAGATATTAAATTGAATAGACTCGGATGGGCTGGTCATGTTCAGTGGATAGATGAAGCCAGAGCGCCCAAGTGTCTAATAGCGAACAATACCGAGGGTCATCGAGGTCGAGGAAGACCAAAGCTTCGGTGGTTGGATGGTGTGAATGGAGACGCTAAGAAAGTTGGGATAGTGAATTGGAAGACTGTGACGGAGGACGTGACGCATTTGTGGACCGCTGTGAAAGAAATGCCAAAGTAAAGTCTTGGATTGGTCAAGCAATATCTTCCAGGCTTTTTACTCAAAAGCTCTAGAGCCCTAGCTAGAAGAAGATTATATCTTATATAATCTTGTTACTCCTTATCAGCAGTATAAAAGATTGTATTGCTGATAGCCACGATGTATAAGTAACCTTTATTTTTAGGTATTTTAGTCTCTCAGGAATTTATTTCAATGAACTTCTTCGGTAGTTATATATGATGAAGTATCGTTGGTTATCATTATGTTTAATTTTCGGAATAATTCTTTTTCTAGAATGGACGGTATTAAACGAGCCATCTTTTGCATCTTTGTGGGATTTGTCAATAATTCATTAGTCGAGTTGATTCATCATTTTTACTCTTTGATTTTTTTTATTTAGCACAGCAAATGTAGATAGTTCCAATCATTAACACAAACTAACTGCGTCCTCCAGGACTGGGTATTGGGTATTTTATTTGGTTTGGTTATGTTGGGTATTTTGGATTGCGGACACTCAGGGTGGAGGCCCTAAGATTCTACTAAGCAGCTCTAAGTAGAAGGTCGATGACCCAAGGTTAACTCAGGACGAGCGAGCAAGTAGGCGAGCAAAGCGATTGAGGGGTCACGGTTGGGTTCCGAATGGAGATCCCGTGACCCCTTGTTAACGCTGTTGGCGGCCACCGTGGGGTTTTAGTCGGTGCAAGTCCGACATAATTCGACTCCCCGCCCCCACAGAGTCGAATATGCGTAGGCATTTCCCCACGTTAAAAAAAAAGAACTGGGTATTGATATTAACCTCATAAATGTAATTTATAACGCCACGTTAGCCAATGTTTGTTTTAGAAACAACATTCAGAACAGGAGGGTGTTTATGAAGTTGTCTAACATGTACTCGCTGTAGCCTGACTAGTTACATGTACCGTAGGCAATGTTGTCCTGCAAGCGAGGTTTAATTCAGCTGGTAGCATCGGATGTTCGTGTACGCTGCAAATATTTAATGGCCGCCGAGCCGAGCCGCATCCAGTTCTAAGTCGGGCTCCATTCACTTTTCAGCTCGCAATAAAACCCCGCAGTGCCTGCAGCTTACAGCCAGCGGCTTAACCAAACCCAAGTAAAAAAAAAACAAAGGCGCCGAAGAGATAATTACTTCACGCTTAAACATTTTATTTAAAAGAGCTTCTTTTTAAGTGGGTGTGGGTTGTACTTTTAAATAGTTATAATTGTGTTCATATTTCCCATCAGTCCCTTGGCGTTAAAATTATTTAGGTTGCGGTTCTTGATTTGATTACCATCTATGTATAATATTTGTATGATATTTCAACTAACATAAGATTTAACGACAACAACGACAGACTCACACCCTGTTTTAATTGGATCCAAATACGCGAAGAGTAAATTGGATTGTTAATATCTATCTACCTCGATAGTTTAAAAAGACGTGATAGATATTTAGTGCGTTTTCGCCTGCTTGTGCCATATATTTACATTTATTATTCAATTTATCTACACGGACAAAAACTTTATGGCGTACGTACTCACTGAGAAATTTCAAATTACTGTTTTAGCTAAACAAGTTTAAATCAGTCTTAGTGAGGTAGTACTATCCAAATAAAATTGCGTGCACTCGAATATGCAAATGTTAAATTTTATTTTAAAATTGACATATGTAATTCAGCATGAGATAAATTTTTAATGAAGTGGTTCTTTTGATTATGAAAATTAGAAATTACTTTTGATTATGAAACATTTCCTCATAAACCACCATGAATACTTATTTTTTTTCTTATCAAGTTGCTAGAGAAACCATATAAGTTAGTTTAAGAGATAAGTTTTTTAAAATAATATTTTTTACATATTTATGTATGGTATTATTTCGTTTGTCCGTCGTTAGAAAATGTTTTTTTTACTTGTTTGTGACCTTTTTGACCTGTGAATTGTTTATTTATTTACTATGTTTCATTTATTTTCTAGTTATTAGGTACGAAGCGGTTCAAGTCGGACTATTTACACATAATCTAGCGGTAAATTCGCGGTAGATGGCTGGTTCTTTTATGTTATAATAACAATAACAAAATGATTTATGTTATAAAAACGAAGATAGATCATTAGTGATACAAATGATATGGATTTATCGATATATTTCTAGATATTCAGAAGCCATTTTATTATTACGCAATAAGAGCCTGAATAGAGGGATGAGTGCGAATCCCAGTTCATTAATATTCATGGATAAATTATTCCTTTCATTGTCTTTCAGATAAATGAATTGAGATCCAAAAAGGAAAATAAACGCGGATATATTAATATACCGACAATTTGCGTGTTTTGTTGTGTTAGAGTACAATTCAAAAGCGTACTGATGAGCTCGGCGCAAACTTTGTTGGGCTTCGGTAAAGAAATATTATGCATTGTTCGGAATCTAGGATGTTGCTTTGAAATTAAAGAAGAAAACGTAGAAATTTTAAATTAAACTTGACTAAATTTTCAAATGAATGGTGATCAAAATTACACACTTCTTTTTATGTTTCAACGTATTATTTATATATTTCAGAGATTGTAACTTTTAAGTCAAACACGGCTCTTCATCTTCCTGCCCTTTTCCCACTTTATGTGCGTTCCGCACAACGGGTTTTTGTCTTCCACATCGACCTAGAGATTTCTATTATTACGTAGTCGAGCACTAAATATTTTTCTAAATTCATCCCCTAGAAGTCTAAAGAGAAATGTTTTATCCAATTGAAGTTGACCTCATGTCTATAAGCTCAATCATATTAAATAGGGTCTAGCTTAGGCTGGACCACGGTCGGTTGAACCCTCGGTTGAAGCGCGCCAGTGTGCATTGAGTTGTTTGCAGCGAATGCTCGTATTTCGGAGACGCACGGCGCTTCCTGGTAACAGCTACATTAGGGAACGTAATATATGTGAAGATTTTAATCATTGCATATTTTCGTTTCATTCTTAAGTAACATATTTTGTTAGCTTATGTTAGGCTGGGTTAGATGAGCGGGGGACAGATAGTCATTACGACGATGACGACGACGATGAACAAATGCCAGCAACGTTGCTGTTATAAATCCTAACTTTAATTATTTTAATATTATAAATGCGAAAGTGAGTTTTTTGTTACGCTTTTGACGCGTAAACAACTCAACCTATCATCATGAAATTTTCACACACATTGTCAGGGGTACAAAAAAGAACATAAAAGAAATAAGTAAAAAAAAACTTCCCGAATGATAGATAAATAAAATCTGTTGCTATGGTAATGTATGACATGACAACTGTAGTTACTGTCCTCATGTCATACATTAGCATAGAAACCGAAAATCCCTTTTTGACATTCATCTATAAATACCAAGCATTTCTTTTCAAGTCAAGCATTCCCAATTATACGCGAAATCATGTTACATACATTTCCAGCGAGAAAAACGAATGTATGCGAAGCCGCGGGCAACACCTAGTAATAAACATACATGAACGACCACGCCCTGTAATATTTTTATGGTGAATTTATTTCATATAGATTTACGTACACACGTCGCTTCCAAAATATTCGCGAGATAGAGCGTTGGCGAGTGCGCCAGATGAGTGAGCTCGGTTGGCATTCCGCGAGTCCCCTTTGTGTGGAACTCTTTTGCATTTTTCAACATATTGCTTACAAACATTGCTGGAACGTAAATATTTCTTTGTTTCGTGGCCAGGTTTATTATTCGAAATTGTTTATTTGGACGTTACGTAGCGTCTTAAGACAATGTAGAGGAGCAACTTAGTAGAAGTTATGGAAGAATTTCTTGTTAACTTTTTCATTGTGACGGATTGTTCTGCGGTTGCTGTCTTTTAAGTCGTATGATTCTTAATCATTTTCCGAGGTTTTATTCCTTTTTAAAATTAAGGTTAAAGGTAGAATATACCAACCAGCTTACCTGTTACTCGTGTACCTTTTATTGGGATACCCGTACACATCAAGTGACGTATTTATGAGATTTGAGTAGATGTAGTGTTCGTTACTGGGCGTAAGTCATGCTTAGTTTAATTTATTATAATATTAAATATTTTGTCATGCGATAGGTATTTAAATTAAAATAAACGAAAAGAAAAACTCTTTAAAACAGGCAGCAACATGTCTGCTAACGTTTATGAAACCGGGCCAGTCTCGTCACGATTTCAATAGAAGAAGAATAAGAATATTATTTTTATCAGGCCCAATTTGTGACAGTGGGTAAACCCGTTGCAATATACCGAGGATTGACGAGGCGCTAAAATAAGCATTATGTTAAAATAGAATTTATAATTCGATGTCTACCTGCTAGTAACTAATTAATACTTAGCAGAAAGTTGTTTTATATTTTTGTAATCAGAAGATACTCAAATATCGATTTCTATATGTGAAATTTTTGAGGCGGCGTTTCAATAAGTGGCGAATGAAATTTTGACGATGCGTCACGCTTAGGTATTATTCGTTTCTTGAAAGAGGATATATATTTAATGTAGAGGAGAAAGAAAAAGTTCAAAATTGTCAAAAAATACGCAATTTTATGTTGTTGTATTACGAAATACTCTTTCTCTTTATGTGTTTATTACGCTAAATTTTTTTTATGAACATAGTAAATTGTAAAAAAATCTTACAGTAATGAGGGTGTGACTAGAAAGTCGATGGCACGAAAGGGTGCAGGATGCCTGTAGCGATGTGTTTGTCGTGCAAACAGAGCGCTGTGTTCGAGAACGCGGCAAATATCGCTCGAGGAGTACTTGCCGGGGCTTGATTGTCCGTTGTAAATATTTTCAGTACTAAATTACGTTCCATATTTATTTTTAGCAGTAATACGTTGCGTGTTACTAGTATCAGGTTAACACTGCCAACAGTTACAACTGTAAAACACTACTTATCTACAAAGTAGTGTATCAATATCTATAAACACGACTTTGGGGTTCAATATACTACTGGCGGTCACATCGTCATGCTGACAATCACGAGTTCGTCCCAATCGAGAATAAACAGTTACTAAGTTTTAAAAAAATACAAATATTTGTTTTTAGTTTCTGTCAACTTAGTTACATTATCAACATTTGGGACCATTTCTGTTCATCGCAGTTTATCGAAGGTTTATTTTGTAAATGAAAATAATTTTGGGCCACTCATATGTACTATACGTAAAGTAGCTAAAGTAGCTAAAGCTCGTTGTACAAATCCTTATTTTATAAAACATTATCGTAAAACAATTAGTTATGAAATTTTGTTAATCTATTTGGTAAAAGAGAATAAGACGCAGATAAGTCGATACATCTAAGAATAAGGTGTAGTACCGAAAATTTAGTAGAATAGTAGACTCCGAGAACTTAAATGTCTACTTATAACCGATTTCTTAGGCCAAGAAATTATTTTAAATTTTTTCTATTCACTACCTACTAAGGCATTTTTTTTCTTCCTGTCCTTTTCCCACTTTATGTGGGGTCGGCACAGTACGACCGTAGTCCAAACTGTAATAGATTTTAGCTATAGTTTTTTTTACGGCCGTCTGCCTGAAGCCAACCCTCCTCGGGCTTATATATGGAGTATTAGTAGATTGTCCTAATAATTTACTTATATTTATTTTAACCATGTCCAAACATGTTTAAACTTGGTTGGACATAGTTCACGGCAATAGTTGAATGGCGGGATTAGAACTCACGACCATGTCGTACATGTTTAGCGGTCCGTACCATTAGCCGTAAGGCTATTGGCGATTCCATAGCATAAAAGACAAAAAAGTATATACAAACACGCATTCCATTCGTTATGAGCTTAATTTGAAATATATCAAAAATAAACCATCGCGAGACGGAACAGAAACGTCGAAACAGTTAGCGATCTGATACATCGATTGTGCGCTCGACCGCCAAATGTGGAGATACAATCAATTATAGAAACCAATTCATCTTCATTTAGGAGAAACATATGCTCAGTAATATAAAAAAAATACCATTCGTTTGTTTAACCATATAAGTGATAGGCGTATTTAGTAGTGAGTGTTAAAATTGCCTTAGCCGAGTTGTTTTAATTTCTCATAGCAGAAACTCGAACTCTGTTCGCTATTTTTGCACTCTACAGCTTTGCCCTGGTTTATTTTTGCACTCTACAGTTCTTCGCTATGATTGTAGTAATGAAGTTTTATTATTTTGCAATTTCAGTACAATTTGCTAACGTATTTTTATGAAAATAATAACTCATATAATGAGAATAGATCACTCATTGATCAATTAGATTATTTATTTATTTGTGATTATGGTCAATTAAAAAGTAACTTTTTTTCAACCATTTTTTGATTTTCATTAGTTGTTTGGTTAATTATAAAAATGACTACTTAAATAATTAGTATTGAAATTCATTGACTTGTAACAGATTCTGAGTTATCACTCTAAATAAAAGTTATTGATCTTTGATATAAATAATTGTCAAAAGTCTGTGCATTATTGCGAATACAATATAGCAAAAAGCAATATTTTCTTGTCCATGAAAAAGAGCGGTGTTAGCTTTAGAGGGCCGTTTCATCTCGTTTTATGTACTCTTTAGATAGATGAATGAAACTTTTTGCTGATTCGCCAGAGGTTTTGCGGAAAAGATGAGAAGGGACGTGTAGCGTGCCTCAGCCAGTCGGCCTCTATTCCGCGATGAATATTTTGTGATTTCCACTTTTATAGGACAGCGAGGCTTTTATATTCTTTCATATTTTTGTGAAGTCGTTGTTTTGTTTATTTTATCGTCATTATACACTTGTTTTTAACTTACTGAAGTACTAATTTGAGTCTCCTGTATGCATCAAATCTTACGGAAAGTGTTATCTATATACAGCGGCGGGGCTTTCCTTTGACTTTGCTTGATTTGCCTAACATCCATTTTTGGGGGGCTCCTGAGGGTAGGTGTTAGCAAGGATTAAAGTAAAAAGTAAAACATTTCATAGTTTAAATCAGAACACGATAATGTAATGCTGGCTTTCTTTTTAATTTAATTAGAATAATAATTATCAAGTTCACTTTAAGATTTGTCGCAGAAGAATTGTGATGATTTTGGGGGGCTTGAGCCCCTTAGCGCCCCCCTGAGTCTGCCAGTGCCTATATTTAAATCACTAAGAGAAATTAGAGGTTCTAGTTATAATAGTTTTTTATCTTTATGAAAAAAGGAAATCACTCAAATCTGCGCGATTTATTGGCTAAAGTTCGCCACTTGATGAATTTTTGAAAATTGCAAAATGAGAAGAGCACTTTCTATTTCTGTTGACTACAGTTTTATCAAATACCTATGTGAATTCAAATTTAACCGTCGTCAAATTTAGATCCATTTATCGCTAAAAGTACAAGTTTAAACAAAACACTTGTGAATCTGAATTTGTTTTTCGAAATCGTATGACACATTCCAGATACGGAATTTCAAAGCGCTGAAATGTGAATACTCTAAGTTGTAATTCTTGCGATGCCGATTGCTTTTCAAACTACATCAGAGGGCATATTAAATTAAGCTTCAATTAGGCGTTGTTATTCTCAACGAGCTGTGAAAATTGTCCTTTTCAGCTTAATTAATTCATCTTTGTACAACCTCAATACAATTGAATTATTGTTACATCGAGGGGCCAGTTACAACATTTTCAAGAAATATATACAAATCTGTTTCAAAATTAACTATTTAATAGACTCGTATTGGTGAATCAGTGAAAATAGGCTACAATACGTACCAGTAACTGACAATCATAACTGAGATCACGTATGTGCGGAGAAGAAGATTTATTCTTTCTTCAAAGTGACCCTTCGGTCTACAGATGTTATTAGATTCCTATTGGTCCTGACTCCATTATTGAATTAAGTGATTGGTAGCGTTTAGTATTTAGACGTAATAATTAACTTTCTGCTTTCTATACGCGCCTGCAGAAAGCGGAAGACGTGTGTCATGGAAAATTGTAAGCTCTTTTCATTTTGTAGTGCTTATTACAATATATCAATTGGAATATGTGTGTCTGTCCTATATCGCAATATTATAATAAGGGAATATATGACATCCTAAGAATATATTTGGTGCTCTCTCTCTCTCTTTCTCTGAATGGCTCTCCATTACTGGAGGTTAGCCGTCAGCTCAGCGAACTTATCCCTATCTTGTGTCATGCGAAATAGATATTCTACGCTGGCAATACTGGTCCACTCTCTGATATTTTTCAACTATGATTTCTTTCTTCGTCCAGCGCGACTCTTTCTCTGCCACAATTCTCGGCTCCTGCCGACGCGCTGGTGTACCAACACATTGGAAACCTTCTGCGTCGGTACTAACACATCTCGAAAGCTTCGATAAACTTCTGACTATTGACTTTCAGAGTCCAGGCTTCGCTACCGTACAATACCGCAG
>DWTW01001619.1:0-12287 GCA_018246275.1 Papilio slateri
CTTTATATTAAATTAAGTTAAATAAATCTCTATTCGGTGAGATGGAAAATTTATTGTTACTTTATTTATATTTAATTGAGCCAATAAGCCCAGCTAGTATACAAATTACAATAAATGATAATATAACGACTAAGATTTGACGGCTAACGGCTTAAGATATTACATACATAGTAAATAAACTAGTATTTTGATTGCAAAAAAGTTATAAAATTCTAAAGTATTGTGACTTTTCTCTCCACTCGCAGACTTCATATCTGCAAATCTCTACCGGTAAGGATGTGAAACTTTAGGCCTGATATTAATACATTTAAAATAAGAATATGACTTCAACATTAAAATAAATATTAGTTATTTTTCATTCATTCATTTTATTATATTTTATTAATTGACTCATGATTGCTTTTCCTTACAATTGTGAGGTAAAATGCGGCGTTATTGCATTAAGGCTACTCTGCCTGTCGATCGCGTGGGGTGAAACTGTGACAGTGAACATCTTGCAAGTAGTGTATTTTTTTCATAAAAATGGACATTGTTATGTATGAGAATATTTATTATGAGATTGATAAACTCTACGTCCAAGAAAAGGTGGCTCCCATAATGTGTTTTTAAATGGAGAATGTTTTTGTACATAATTTTTTTTTCTTAAATTGAGATCGCCAATAAATCGCGCTACAATTAATGTCTGTACCATTCGCCGTGGATATAGTTTTGACCAAGAAAATGTCTAGGGATTATACCAATAATATATTTAATAAATAAAGTACTACAGATATCAATGTCAGTCACAGCAGGGGCAAATTGGTCGCAATCCGGTGCCAGGCGACGCCGTCAATCCGTCGCAGACCCACTTATATATATGCCTTGACTGACTTGTCTGCAAATTGGATCGCCCAAAATGCTTTTACTTTTTCTTTGATTGATACTTTATTCCTCTTGTTTCGAAATTGTGTTTGATTAAAAATTACCACTATATTAAGTTTTTTTAATTTATTCATAAAATACTTGAACGAAGATTGTAATAAAAAAAAAAACAAATTAACCTGATGTTCTAACTATCAAGTCCGTAAATATTGTAAAATTTTGGGGAGGGGCAGGTGCATTACAAACATTTATTTATTTAGCAAAACTTTCTTTCACTCGGGTATTTTATTGGGATTAAGAGGAATTTATTTGGTATTTAAAAAATTGTTTTAATGATTTGAGAGCATGTTTGTTTTTAGTACGGATAAAGGTAATGGAGGTAAATAATGTATAGTAATAATTTTCTGTGGTAAATACGACGTCATTGAAACATTTTAGTGCAAAAGTGAGATATTTAAGAATTAATAAATTTAATTTTATAATTGCTTCAAGATATCTTTGCCTTTCGTCATTCATTTTTCATGCCATTTTTTATTTTTACTTTTTATGTAGGTTAAACGTCAAAGATATTTTGGATTTCATAATAATTGACGACTAAAATGACGTACTACAGTCTACAGTAATTAAAGACGATCAATTAATACTTTAAGCGTACAAGTATCAAATCATGTTTCGAACTTAACTTGCAGCTTAAGAACCTTAAACTCTGAACGTTGTTGAAAGTACTGAACTCATATAAACGCTTTAATTTTAAGTTATTTTCTGATTTCTTACTATTTAAATATAATTTAGTGTTTCACCTCATTATTACTTGTGTAATATATTAATATTTTACATCCGTAATAGAAAATATGCACTAGTACATTTTAAGCTCGTGGCATTGCACGTCAATGTCATGTCTCATTAGACATTGCCGGGATACCTAATTTATTTATTTTTTCAAAATGTCAACCGCCTTTTAAATAATTATTTTAAAGAAAGAAAGTTATTTGCTGCAAACGTATAAAATTTCGGTCGTAATATGCATTTTGTAAAATATAAATCATATTTTAAAATCAAAAATTTCTTAATTTCTCATTTAAAAAATAAAAAATCCCTAAATTCTCATTATTTAATTACACTAAATGAGACCTACTCGTTTTAATGAAATAGGCGTTCATAATCGGGGGCTCTTACAATTTGGTAAAATATAATATTCAAAGAACAAATTAAGAAGACGCAGTTATGTAAAAACGCATCTAATTTAATCATCAGTTGTTTTTAATAGAAAAAAGTGCCAAATGATCTAGCGGTTTACCTGATGTCCGCTGTGTGACCGCTACCCACAGGCATCTGCAACAAGCTAATGAGTTGCAGATGCGTTGCCTACTTTTGATCGATAGAAGAAGGGATGAACGGAAATAAGGGTATGATACCCTTTTACAATCCATACCTTTCCTGTCAAATCCTCTCCTTCCTCCCATTCTTTCCTTGTTAAAAAGGGACCGGGAAGGGAAAGAGGACCAGAATTAGGCCTCCAGCACCTCACTCATTAGATGAAACGCAGAAGTATTCTACTTCACGCCTGTCTTCTGAGAGCTCGTGGTGTTTTACCGGTCAAGCCAGCCGATCCATGCACAGATGTTGTTGCGGGCTCTTCCACAGTTATGAGAATCATTAAATACCTTATATTTCCAGAATCGGAAGACATGTTGGAGTCAATAGACGAGCTGAAGGAGAGGTTGACGTCAATGAAGAAAATGATGGAGGAACGAAAGGCCACAGGGTCCGGCACCAAAGACCTGTTCCAGGGTCACGCGAGGAGCCTCCAGGGCACCACCATGATCGACGGGAATTTCCTTAGCTTTGTCTTCGGTGGCTCCCTCTTTGTCATACTGAGCGTATCAGTGTATGCCTTCTACAATCTCTACCATGCTGTACTGAAGAAGTTCCCTTCGACACACACGGAGTTGTAAATTGGACTTTAAGTCGATGGTTATAAAGTTGGATGGAATGTTTGGTGATAAAAAAAACATGTTGATTTTTAATTATCTTGTAATACTAGTTGTTGGTGAATGATAAATATTTGACGACTAGATAATGATTATTAAGTTTTATTTCCTCCCTTTTCTTTTAATTAATTTGTATTATGGGTAATTTTGGCACATCACTATTAAAAGTTTAACAAAAATCAGACAGTTGTGTTAAATAGCTTACGAAATAAGCGCCAATAGCTTTGTGGTGTTGGTACGGACTGCGAAACATAAGGTCGTGCAATTCGAATCCGCCACCGGTCACACATGTAACTCGTAATGGTTTACGAGTGACGTGTGTGACGGGTGGCAGATGGATATAAATGGTTCTCAAGTTAGTATAAACATAGTTGTAATGTTTTTGTGTGAATGAAGGCGGCAAACGATGAAGCGGTTCGCCTGATGTTAAGTGATCGCTACCCATAGGCATAACAAAGGAGTTGCAGATGCAATGCCTACCTTTTTTGGACAGAAGAGGGGATAGACGGGAGAAAGGATATTCCCTTTTCCTATTTATCTCATCCTCGTCCAATCCTCTTCCCCTTCCCATCCCATCCTTATAAGGAAAGGACGGGAAAGACAAGAGGATTGAAATCTTCTTTTGAATTGGCCTCCGGCACTTCACTCATCAGAAGAAACGCAGAAGCATATTTCTACATGACGCCTGTCTTTTGTGAGGCCGTGGTATTTCACCGGTCGAGCCCGCCCATTCTTACAAAAGACGTTGTTGTTGCGGGCCATACCGCTGTAAGTGGTTAAAAAGACTGTTAGTGGAATACATTTTAAAATTGGACAACATTTCAAATTACTACCTTTCTAATCTTACCTAAAATCAGATTTTATCAGAGCCAAAGACAGGCGATGACCGTTTGCGGAACTAACCTATTTTGACCCATATAAAAAAATAAATCTAAAATATTAAACAATGTATGTTCACTTACTAAATAACAAACGTGACAAAGACAGGATAAAAAATTAAATCAAAACGATGGCGTTGTAAGTCGAATAAACAAATTGATACTAAAACTAACAAAAAATATCCAACACAAAATAATAAATGACAATTAAGTGTATAGTTAAGCGAGAGCTAAGGTGTGCCAGTATCGCGCCAAATGGAAATCAGTGATCTCTGCCTACCCCTCTGGGTTACAGGCGTGAGCACATATTTATTTATTTATTATTTATTATTTATTTAAGAACAACAAGAATGTTATTGAGTCTATACAACACTATTTCTGTTACTAGAATATTTTGTATTCACTACTTTTTATGATTCTTTTGATTTGAATTTTGGGATAAGCAAGCAGAAAAAATACTTCTCGTAAAGAAGAAGTAGGAAGAGGAGGAGAAACGAGCAGTTGATGGCGAGACTACCTATAATCGACAAGGGTGTATCTCTAGATGTATTCAAAAGGTGAAAGCGAGTCAGCAACATAGAATAGCTTTACATTTTTATTCATGTAACAAAGTAAAGATAGCCTAGCCTTCAGTAATAAATCAAGACCTCGTAAGTAATACTACACCATACTGTATTCAATGAACAAAAGGCAATCAAATCCAATCCCCAATTTACGTCACCAAGGCGTATTTGCATAACGTATTACACCCCGCCGCCCGTCACATTCTGTTTAATATTCTCTTTTTGAAATTTCCCCGCAATGTTCCTGCTGTTCCAGGATTCAATAATTAATTCATATGTCGTGGGCGTCGTCGATATTGCGTAGGCATTGATAAATTACAATTTCTCAAAAGAGTAAGTGTTTTAATTATAAAAGTCGTGTACGGTTTTATGTTCTTTTTTATTCCGATATTGTAGATATTTTAGTGAACAATTTTAGTTTATTAATATTGAATTTTGAAGTAATCCCTGAAACGTTGAAGTAAATTAATCTATCACGTCAATATTGATTGATCGCTTTAGGTATAGAGTTAACATATAATAATTTGTCAGATTTTTAAAGCATCATGCGATGCTGACTAAATTGTTTTCTTTTCTATAAAATTAAAGTGCGCTAGATTTTACTTTTGCCTAGATGGAGCATTTTCGTTAGACCTCGGAAAGAGAGCGAGGGAGAGACACGAGGGACAGAGAGACAGAGAGACAGAGAAGAAAAATTTGCTCTCGTTTAACAAACAAACAAATTACTTCGAAATTTGATAGTCGTATTTTGCATGCACTAGTATTTTGCAACTCAAAAGTATTTTAGCTATTGAATTAATTCAATGCAGGACTACGTTGAAATGCGTGAAATACGTTAATGCAAATAGCTAAATTGCTGCCATGCTGTCGACAGGTGTCGTAGTGAATAAATTTACAGGTTAAGAGATTCAGAGAATTCTTGTGACTCATATTGTTTATTAACATTAAAATAACTTTCCGAGGTAGAGCCCGCAACAATAACATCTGTTGGACGAATGGGCCGCCTCGACCGGTGAAATACTACGACCTCACAGAAGACTGGCGTGAAGTAGAAGTATTTATGCATTTTGTCTGATGAGTGAGGTGACCGAGGACTTAATCCAGTCTTCTTCCCCTTTCCCTTCCTTATTAGAAAAGGATGGGAAAGAGGATTTGACAGGGGGAGGGTATGGACAGTAAATGGAAATATTTTTTTCCTGTTTATCCCCTGCTCTGTCCATTAATGTAGGCAACACATCTGCCACTTGTTGCAGATACCTATGGGTAGCGGCTACTTAGTGTGAGTTGACCCGCTTGCTCGTTTTCCGTCTTCTTTCATAAAAAAGTACTTTCGTATGGTATACTAGCAGAACATTCTTGAAAAGACATGAACATTGATGAGATAAATGAATCGTTGAGAAAAGGAATGGCTTGAAATGGAAAGGAACCGAAATAGGTAACCTGTTTAACAACGTGTTGGTAAATATGATGTGTGCTTTTAGTTTTTATATTGTTAAAACATACTCTCAGGTGGTTCAAGCCCTAAACGACATTCCCAGATCCGCCAGCTAGAGACTTGTCTGTCTGTAAGGTTACGATAATATTCGGAAATGACTTTTGTAACCTCGAAATTTAAATTGTAAAACAGTTATAGATAAATATTACAACTAAGTTCTCTTACCATAAGATACACTTTGAATTTGGGCCTCACTGAAGTGTTTTTAATAAAGAAAATATCGTGTATCGGAGAATTTATTATGAAATAATTTTAACTAAATACTTTATTATAAAGTCAATTTGGGAAAATTATTATCTTATTTTTTTTCTCTTGTTCTTTTCAATTACATGAAAAGGCAAGTTATATTTGAACTTGTGTAAAACTTTTCAGACGATGTAACTAAAAAAAACATTAAGGAGCATTACTTGATGGTTAAAACTAAATATATATTTTATTTCACATTTTATACTTATGTTAATAATTAACATTGCACCGGGTGGTCGATGGGGCCAAGAAATTCTAGTAAGGCAGCCACGGACAGGATGACGCAGCGTAGGTAGGCCTTCAACAATATGGACCAACGATCTGGCCAAGACCATCACTGATCTTTATGCCCTATGGGTGAGTCCTATCTCCAGCAGCTAGTGAACGAAAAATATTCTTCTTCACCACAATTATCATATTACTTGTCACGTCCATATAAATAAGCTCTGGATAAAAACAGATTAAGTTCAACCGTCTACATTTATCCGACTACTCCCTAATATAGTCTATCAGAGTTATTTTTTAAGTAGAGTAAAATAGTTCTGACTGTTTGTACTTTTAACTTGTATCCTGGTATTTTAGCTTGGTAAACGATTTTTTTTATTGTAGCTGGTAACTCTTCGCCCCAGGTGAACGAAAAACGCGGTAATGCGACGCGACGCGAAAATGTCAAATAGTCGTTGTATGTATTTGTGGTCCACATGGCCGCTATAATCAGTCGCGTCATATATATGTGGCATTATGTCGCATAGTATAGCGCCGCATTGCGTTACCTTCCATAGTTCAGCGAGGATAACGGGTTATTTAATTCGGTCTAAATTATAATTTTGTGTAACAATGGATACGGAAAATCACGAGTATTTTTAAGTAAATATGTTGAACAAAACATCATCAGTATCATTTAAATCGTTATTTTTGTATCCGTTTTATTTTATGCTGTGAATTAACATTTAGCGATGATATTTAAATAATAGTTTAGCTTGGCTATAAGATTTAAATTATACAAAGGCTACGTCAACGCGATGTTGATGAAATTTAGTTTGTAGAAGCTACCTTTGTCAAAAAAAAAACAAAAGCCTTTCTGTATTTCGATACACATATAAAGGCTTTTGTTTCCTTGAAACTAAAACTGACAGAATATCGTTTGAATTTTGATGGAATTGGAACATGCCGTAACTCTGTTTAACAGGTATGTAACGTGCGATATATTCAGTTACATCTGCTAGTACTATATTTATCACAAAACAGCCAAGCTTTGTCGTTTATTAAAAAGATGGTACCTACAAAAAACTGGTAAATCATTACTGTCGTGAAGAGTTAGAAGTTCGTGGATTTTAAGAATGAAAGCGGAAGAGTGATTGTTGTGTTTATTTGTCGGAAGAATGGACTGAAACAGGACTAGTAGAAAAAATAGTTTTTTTATGTTAGAAGGACTCCAACAAGCGAGGCTCAAGCTTAAGTGGCTTTCATTATACATGGAAAACTGAAACAACCTGTTATGTTTGTGTGGGAAAAGGTAGAAGAGTGGATAGGGAAAGGTCGAGGAGGTTAGGATGGGTGGGCAGCATACCTCACTCAGTATACAGATCGCAGAGGTGTAAAGCACCATTTTATGCCTATAAACTCCATTCGTGGTCCAGCTGCTCAATGCCTGATATTAAATATATGACAATGCACTTATCAGCTGCTGCTGCTGCTGTTTCTTCTTCCTTTTATCTCTATTGGGGGTATATAGACAGATATCTTCTGTATACAGTTTTTAAACCCTGTGTGTCACATATAAATCCGTAAATTGGAAATGTATACTAACTCGATCGTGATGATCGAATTATCATATCTACGTCCAATTTAGCCAGTGAACTATATGTATGATAGTGCTAAAATAAAAAGTAACGAAAACTATATCCATCTATATATAGACCCTTGTACATTGTAACTTGACATGAATCACTAATTACTTAGAAGCGTGGCGTACGTCCATATCGATTGAACGCCTACGCGAGAATATTCTACGCCGGTACTTAGTTCGACTTACAGACCTGTGACGCAGGTTAATTTTTTATTCGTGTGCCGTACTACGGACTAAGTTGATTACATACTGTGACGGCATTTCAAAGAAAATAATTAATAAATGCTGATAGAATCAACTGAGAAATTGATAAACTATGTCTGAATTAAACAGTGTCCCTGGAGGGAAGTCTATGTCCTTTAGTGGCCAACTTGCAGCTTGATGCTGTGTGTATACCTAGCGTATTTGAACGATTCAGGACCTAGTAGAAGAAGTAATACAACTTTGACTTTTCGAATTTGAATTTAGTGATAATTAACACGTATGTCCGACGTCGCCACTGTGCGCCGTCGCCGTCCGCTTGTCGTGACCGAACACCGTCGGATGGCGCTAGTGCGCCAACGTGTTGTAAGACCTTAATTTAGGAAGCAATACCTACTACCCACCTTCCTGAAATAAAGGTTAAACTAACTGACAGTAGGAACGTGAAAAAATATGTTAATCTAAGTTAGAATACTTCGGAAGCTACGTTACAAAATCTATGTATGAGGAAATATCTTCAATTTTAATAGCTTGATACGACTTAATAGTTCAAACTTATTTTTAACAGATGAAAACTCTTGACAAATCTTTAAAACGACTTTTACCAAGAACTCAAGCTTCTAGTAGTTGTCCAACATTTTCTATCCTAGTGCGTAGACCTTTGTTAATTTAAAATGCGGTGGTACAAACGGCAGGACACGACTCATAAATCATAATGAACCGACTGTTGACTTTCTTCAGCTTATGTAGAAGACGTCATAAAAGAACATGTTTGAACTCAGGTTACAACTTTATGGTAAATAGATCTAAGCCAGTTGCAACTCTACGTCGATGTATTTAGGTTCATTTTTTTTTGCCTGTCTCGAAAATTGTACGAATACTGTGTCGTCGTTTGTACAATAATTACTCAGATATTCTTGAATTTGAGAATATTTTATTAATCAGTGTTAAAAGGCAGAGAAAGGTCACTTAGAATAGTGCTTAAGTTTTATTTGCAAGATCTTCTCGAAATCAACCCTGAGATAGCGAAACTTTGAGTTTGAACCTTGACTACCAAAATGGAGAGCAATCATCTTCGGTTACTTTGATCATTTTTCGCCGCATAATGGTTGCCTTTGTAATTGTAACAATCAAAATTTACGCTCGATTTTCTACTTTAGTTATACAAAAATATTGTCGATGATTGATCATTTAATTGTGAAATATGATGTTCGTGTACCTTTATTTCCTCGAGGCTACCTTAACACGGGTTCACAGCACAAACTGTAATTTTTCTTTTATTACAGACACGGAAACTTAATTTGAACCGCGGGAAACGTCTGACTGTGGAATCTTAAGAAGTCGTCAATTGGCGACTTAAGTGGCTTCACTTTTGATACACCGATTAAATATCTGGAGGTATGTAACATCTTAGTTGAAAATATAACTCACTAGCGGCCCGCCCCGGCTTGGCGCGGATATTTAAGAAAAATGAAGCCTGGGCGAGCCGCCAGTTTTAACATCAAAGAGTAGTTATTGTGACATAACTGTAATAGTTAGATACATGGTATCGCGGACTTTTTTGCAGATATTGATGTCCTCTATAAAATTGCAGTGCATCACTATGCTCTATTGTCAATAAGGGATTGACAATTTGATGTGTGATTTCTCGATATAACTGTCGAAGTCAAACCGTCAAATTGTGAACTGATTGCGCTTGCGTACTTACGTTAAAATGCAAAATAATTACATGTCAGCTTTGTTAGGTTGAACATTATAGTTATGTATAAAAATAATATCTTAAAAATGATTAATCAAAATATATTTGTTTCGTTTGACACGATGCCTCAAAGTGCAAAGGTTAAGTTCAGTTCACTATTTAGTGTCAGTTTATAATAAGGCTAACGATATTATAAACTAGTTAGTAAGTAGTAGGGGGCTATTTTCCGCAACTCCACGGCTAGCGCGTACTTTGCGTAATATATAAACTAACGATAAACGATAAACTAATATTATAAACTAACGATGTTTACAAACTAACGGTGACATTTACAACGCAAGCATATCTTGTAATATAATAAATGAAACACAGCGTGAAAATCAGTAGATTAACTAGAGTTATATACAAATTTATGAATAGATGTTTATTAAAGTATGTGATCATATATCAAGATAATACGAGTATGGCTAAAATACAACTAAATACATTTAAAAAAATAGAAAGAGAAACAGTTACAACAGATTATAGCAATAGTTAAAATCACGCCGTTACGTCTGTTCCGAACTGGGTGATAAAACGACACCCTTACGTACCGTACCCTCCCGCCCTCTCGTAGGGGTTGGAACGTAACAGGTAAGGGTAGCACTCGCCTAGTCCACTCCGCAGTGTGGCTGGGGCGGCCATCGCGGGAAGACGCGTCCATCTTGAGCTTACAATTGTTTTATTTTTATTAAAAAAAACATATTGTGATCCATTTTGAAGCTACGAATCGGCCAGTTAACTCAGGTACGTAAAAAATAAACAAATGTACTTAGTGTATTAAAGGATTTTTTTTTGTAAAAAAAACTACGCATCTATTTTTTAAATTTAAAACAGATTATTTTCATTTCAACTTTATTATCCATTTAGAATACAAATAAATTGTTACTTTCGTTAAGAAAATGAAAATCGTGAACTGTTGCGCGCAATGTATCAACAAGTACGATCCCTTTACGACGCAGTCCTTTTGTAATGTAACGGCCTTTCGGGGAGTAGCTTTTGATAGAATCTTTACTGTAAGCTCTTATCGAATGAAGACATTTATAAACTTGATTGACACTTTTGTACAAGTTTTCGTGTTAATTGCTATATAATTTGGGGAACTAAGTACTTTATAAAGAAACATTAGAAGACAAAGGATTTGTTAAATGAATATGTATTTAATGTAATCATATATATTGATAAGTTATATTTACTATAATAATATGGCCTGAAAGTGTATGAATGTATGTATGAAGTGGATGAATATTATTTATTTAAAAATTATTTTTACGGTATTTATTTTTATTTTATACAAATATTTTTAAAGACAAAAGACTTGTGTACATTGATGTAAAGTCCTTTGTCTTTCAACATCGAGATATGTACGTTTCAAAAACTATCACGACCGTGCTAACATGGTAGTCGTAGAGGTACTTACCATCAGCATAGTTTTCAACTCGGAGGGTCACAAGGCAATAGCTTTTAAGCCATCGTCATTACGAAATTTTTAATTGTATAAATTATTTTTAATTGTATACATTTAAAAAACAATTTTTAAATGTAAAACAACTTTTACCAGTATTTTAAATACAAAATCATGCACAGCACGTGTTAAAAACAAACTCGTGCTACTTAAGACTTACTTACCTTAAGAACAAAGACATCATCGATGCTTGGACCTAACTCTAATAGCTTCAAAGTTATTTTTGAAACAGAATGCTATAAGAATAGAGTAAGGGTATTTTTACGACGTCCAGAATAAGGTTGAAAAGAAAAGCTTAAATATCTTGAATTTAAGAAGACAGGCGTGAAGTAGAAGTCTTTCTGCGTTTCGTTTGATGAGTGAGGTGCCGGAAGCTTAAATTCTAGTCCTTTTTTCCTTCCTTTTTTCTAATAAGGAAAGGATTGGAAATGGAAGAGGATTTGATGGGGGAGGGGATAGAGAGAAAGAAGAAATATTCTTTTGTCTATTTATCCCCTCCTCTGTTCATTAAAGGTAGGCAACGCATCTGCAACTCATTAGTTTATTGCAGATGCCTATGCCTATGGGTAGCGCTCACTTAATATCGGGTGTACCGCCAGCTCGTTTGTTACCTTCTAATAAAATAATTATATATACTTGATAAAAAATAATATGTATTTTTTCTACGGCTGGTACACAATGCCTATAATCTAATGCTTATAGGCATTGTGTCCTAATGGTGGTGTGACCTAATGGTCTGTCTAAATATAGATTCATAGGTTAAAATTTTTGAATAAAATACGTACTAAGAATACAAGGGGCGCCTTTATAATTAATTTCTCATCGTGTCTCATTTATCGTCTCATGGGAAATAATGAACAACGCGAGGAAATTACATTTTTTTCCTTCCGTAAACAATATTTTCTCTGCTCTTTTATGTTTTTTTTTGATATTATCTACGACAGTGAATTTTCGATTTGAAGTACTAAAACATTTCAAATGAAAAGAAAATAGACTAGAA
>DWTW01001620.1:0-12285 GCA_018246275.1 Papilio slateri
ACGTTTTGGATATGTCAAAATCGACCAGCTCTTACTGCTAGAGCCATCTACTGACAAACAGCGAGAACTTAGTTGCGAACCTAATAGTAATATTAATTTAGATAACTTTTCAGTAAATAAAATTTAATTAAGATAAAAAGCTTAATTTTCAGTTTCGATGATTTATGTAAGGGTTCATTTTATTGAAGTTTAATATTTTGCACCAATAAATTTATTTACAATAGATAAATTAAAATTTTATTATTGAATTACGTTAATTTGCATTTACTTTAACATATATTTCAAAGATTGAAATAAGTATACTATGGTATTATATATATTTGAAAGAAAATTAAATCGTTATTAAAAAAAATATTGCAGAATTCTAACTTGACTGTTTAATTCCTTGACCTATAGTTGCAGACACTGAGACAGTGATAACGACCGATTTGTCACCTTCGACTGGCAGTCAAGAGTCATCTATAGGTATTGAAGTATAGAATTTGTTTTCGGTTTTACATATTTTGTATCTTTTATTTGCTATAACAGAGTATGTTTGCCTATTATCGTGTCTTCAAAACTTCCTTTAAACTTAAAGGGAGATACCGATTTGGTTTTTGTTATTCTTAATTCAAATATTTTCAACCACATCATTCTAATCCTTGTGAAGTGTTTTTAAGAAATTTGTATTATTTTGTGTAATTATCGAATTGTTTTGTTGATTCTAACATCGTCTGATTACTTTTTAACTGTTTATAATGAAAATAAACATTTATTCTTTGGCTCTTAATGTGTAGCTCTTGGTTTTAATTTTTCGGTTAACTTTAAGTCTAATAAATAGTAATTAATGATTTTTTAAATTGCAAATTGACTTGCAATTAGAAAAAAGAAATGAGTTCTTTTTCACTTTAGTCTACAATTCCGTCGTAATCATTATTCTCGTTAGGTATTTACTGCCCTACAGTGGTGTGCAGCTTGCTTTTAATGGATCGGTTCTTTAGTTACAGTAACGGATGAGAATTTAACGACTACAGATACTACAGAGTCATATCCGACCACTCCAAATCCAGAATCATCTACAGGTATTCAATAAAGTCAATTTATTGTCTCTAAATTTCGTAAACTTTTGATTCCTAAACATGACGTTCGCTTCCTTCGCGTTTTATCATTGACAATATGCGTGAAGAATTTATTGTTAATCTATATTTGCCCCCCCTGGTTCTGCTAAAACAATCGTGTCGCAATGATTTAGTAATTGTTGATTTGATATTTTTCTAACAAATCTTGTAAAATAGATAGATTGACAGTAGTGTGTCGTTTAACAACCATTTCGACAGCATTGAAATATCAGAATTCAGATCCAGTAGATTTGTCAATTACTTAAAGATTTTTTATGTTTATTGTTTACTTTGCCTTAGTAAAATTGATTTGATATTAAATTTGCAAAAATTTTGCGTGACAAGTTTTAAAGACTTTGTTGCATTGCCTTTTCTTTTCTTCTCTTTATTAATATTTGAATATTGTAGAATTTGCTAGTGAAGTACTAGTTAGTAACAATAAATTGATATTTCATTTAATAGTGAAATTTGTGATCACTTAAAAGATTCAATATATTTGATTATTTTCAACGATAGTAGATCATTTTAGTTGCTTTGAATTAGCATACATTAAATTAGCATACGCTTATTGATGATTCAAATATAAAATGTATGCTGCGCTAGCCAAATATTTTTTTTCAGATATTTTTACATTCCTGCTAAATATGTTATAAATCCCTACACCATAACTCAAGCTAAGCTTAAAATCTTACGCTAGGAGTTTTCTAAGGGGTTATGACAAAAATCAAAATGAAAATATTAACAATGGACAATAAGTTAACTAAATATGGAATATTTAATCTAATAATACTAACGCTTGTGGATGTGAAATGTAACAATATAAAAGACAAAACGTACGAAGACTTTTATGAAGATGAAGTGAGTCTACTTGGTTGTCAACAAAATGAACAAAGGCCAAGTTAAGTGTTCCCGTAACCATCGAGCATGGAAGCGTGCATGTATGGCTGTCGAAGAAATGATAGGTGGTGTGGCAGAAACATTTATAAGTTAAGCCTGACGGTCAGTTTTCAATCGATCGGCTTTAGTTGCAGAAACTGCAGTTGCGACAAAATCGAATGAATCCTTAACAACGCATTGCAATCAAACCTCGTGTACAGGTATGATATCATGACTTAAATATTCTGTGTAATCTCCATTAAGAAAAATTTTTTTTAATAGTATTTTTTGGTAATACCATATTTTAATATTTTATAAAAAAAATTAGTGTAATATTGCATTACTTTTCATGTAGATCAATTATATATTGGCATCTAATAATAAAATAAGCAAATGATAAAAACTTAATTTATATTGCCCTGCACTCAGTAAAAGAGGACGAATTGTGGCCGAGCATTAGGTGACTCATATGAAAACTTATTTTTTTATAATTTTTAAGAATTATGCGGTAGAAAAAGACGTATTTAATTTAGAATGGATAAATCTTCAGTTGCAGGCCTTGGCGTAACGCCAGAGAGGATAGACTGGCAGAATGTTAATACAGATATAACGACAGGTACTTCTTTTGTAGTGGACACAACAACAGGTACTTCTTGTGTACTTGAAAGCATACAAAAAAAATTTAATATCAAATATTTTTATCAAAGTTTATATGATGCATAAATCATTATTTTTTTTATTAAATACCAGTGGATTTTTCATTTGTGAGGTGTATGTGTACTTAAGAACGTTACGTTATAAATATTATTATAATAATATAATTCAAATCAGATTGATTCTGATGTTCTTGAGGTCTCTTTTTTATTTCGTAGATGATAAAAAAATTACGTTGTATGATTATGTGTCTGCAATAGTTTTTATTGAAATAAACTTAATAGTTTCAGGAACTGACGTAACGCTAAAAGCCACAGGAGATTCTACGACAGTAAAAAATGTAGAATCAAATTCAGGTGCAGAGAAACATTTTGATTGAGTGGTTTATTGTAGCGCAGTAGCGCATGCATATGCATTATTAGAAAACAAAATCATAGATCATTAGCTAACTAGGCTTCTCTGTTCTTTCTTGCACGGAAAATTTTAGAAATAGCACACCATATTACCACCAGAAATATCGTTGATTTCATTATATTGAAGCCATTTATGAGCATTGGTTTATTTTGTGCACATTTTAATAAAAAGAATTAGAAATATTTTATATAGTAATCACAGTAAAATTAGTAACGTCTGAATTTTATTCACGAAGTAAAAATTCCTGCTTTTGTGTGAAATAACTGACTTTTTTAATGTGTTTAGTGCTTGCAAAAAATGGACGACTCCTATCTTCAACAAATATTAGATGATAAATAGAAGATATCTAACCGTAATATTAAGTGGATATGAATTCATACATTTAGATACTTTTCCATTTATGCATATCTTACAGATCGGTACAAGAAATGTAATGTTTATGTATTTATAGTTGCAGATACAAACTTAATGGTAAACACAACAAGAGTTTTCACGATAGTGATAAACAGTGAAGTACATTCAGGTAGTTCAAAAGGTACGATATCTGCCGTACTAGCAGTTTTAATAGTCAATCATTCTGTTTATAATTTAATAGTACCACATCAGTATTTTAGTTTATTTTTCTCCGCACCCGATAACTTCTATATCTTATTCAAAGTTCTGTCGTCGCCACTTTCCTATATCATTGGGTTCAGATCTGGCCTGAACTCTGTGGGTAATTTTCGTAGTTTAATCAATTTTATTGCGTAGTATGTAGTTTTATTTTTATCGTAATAAATTAAATTAATAAAAAATAAGTAATCCAAATCTGAATAAGTTCAAATAGCTCCCCATTTGTGAATCAATGCTTTTGTCTTTCTTTTACCGATTACAAATCTTGTTTACTGAGTATTAAATCACCACTAATATAAATATATCTCTTATTTTGGAGGTCAGATGCTAATTCAGGTTTTTCCCACGCTGCTTTAACGACATCTATAGATTACAATGGTTTGATAAGTTTTCATCTGTGTAGGTCAATATCATAAAAAAATCTATTTCGTTAATAGTAATTAACTTAGATTTTATAGTTACGCTATTATGAAATATAGTAATATCTGCGAGTGAAACGAAATTGCTAGTGCCTCTAAACTGTTTAACCTAGCAAGCGACAGAATAAAATATGGCGAACTGACCACTAACCCACGCTAGTTGGAGGAGCATTTTAAGATGAAAATGAAATCTGTCAAAATTATTTTTTTAAAGATGTGATTTATTTATAACTTTAAGCGATATGCACACAAAATAGTATATAACGGTAACTTTAGTATACTTTTTTAACCGTTTGATAAGGAAAATCGATAGACTTATTGGTGTTTTATAGATGCATTTGCGATTCCACATACAATCGGAAGGTTTATTCAATTAATCTGCTTTTAGTTCCAGACGATGATGTTAACTCAAATATGACAGAACCTCAGACTGTAAGAAGTGAAAATATTTCTACAGAAGGTACATTTAATGTTATAAAGATGTAATGTTCTCTAGAATTTGACGTTATGTAAACTTGTAAACACTTAGGCCTTTGTATATTTGCTTACACTTATATTACACTATTTTTACAACTATCGATTCAAAATTCACTTGTATAACAGTGAAGTGTTTATTTAATTATTTTTCATTTTAGGTTATTTTATTGTTCAGTATTATTTGCATTACGTAAGTAGTCGCACTACGATCACACGCACATAAAATAAAAATCGCACTGTCTGTAGCATCAATTAAATTGAAAAGTAGTTTTAAGAAGTCATACTGTAGATTAGAAGAACATACCAATGTACAAAATCGCTTATAAGATAGGATTAGGTAGGGCACCTAATTTATCTTAAAGGCGATCAATATCTTAATTCTTCGAATTCTCTTTATATAAATTTTCAGATTTATTATCAAGAATACAAATATAAATTAGATGAAATGATGAAATGTTTTTTTTTCAAATTTGATCCGAGTTGTAATCTTCGGGTCTCATTTTAATTTGTAAGAACATTTCTCGGATGCCCGCTGCGACCGCATACGGGCCTTGTCTAAACCTCAAAAGCACACCGAAGAGTGGTTGTAGTAAATCGGGGTCCGGTAAAAGGACGTCGTTAAGGCTTTTTCCTTTATGTTTCGCCTGGAAGTGTGTGATCAATCTTTGGATCTATCCTCCCTCTTTGATTGCTTATAAAAGCCAGTTATTATTTAATATTTGCTAAACTTTGTCTCGTTGTTACTGGTAAAGTAATGTGATCTTTGTTTGTCTTGCATTTATCTTACCATAGCATAAGTTTACTGGACGGTGACACACAGTTCTTTAAAAGTTTAGCGAGATATTCCGTGTCAGTTGATACTTTGCATATTTATAATTAATTATATTATTATTATAACTGCCTGAGTCGTTCTGAATGAAAATACATATATGCTGGTTTATGACACTGTCGCTCAAGACTCGCTTAGAATTTTTACACGGATAAGGAAGAGCAAAAAATATAAAATATTTCTTTTTTAACGATACTGGCATATATTTGCCCCAGTGATTACTGAAGTGTTTTGTTTGGATGACAATTTCATATGTTGACTGTTTTCAATGGTTTGTTCCTTTAGGTACAGAAGCACTAAAGACTTTAGAGACGACAGAGCCATATTTAGTTACAATAACAAAACGTGAAGCAGGTATTTTTGACGTTCAATATGTAGTTCAAGTAGCATCATATCTAACATTGTAGTTTTGCCTAATTCAAAACTCTTTTTTATGAAAATATTATGTTTTAACTCTTTATCAAATTATGTTTTATTCTTGTGAATTAAATGCGTTAATAATTATGTCAACTTACGATTTCTCAATATTGCAATTTTAGTTTAGCGGCAACAAATTATGCTTACATTATTTGTTTAACATAATAACTTCCGTTTTTGTTTTGTTTATTTTATAAAAGAATATAAATGTTATAAAATATTAACATTTGTTGCAAAGGAGAGGTCGGTTTTTTATGTTAGTAAGCGAGGAGGTTAACAGTGGTAGTGACTATAACAACAAGTATTGAACGACCATTCGTGCAACACTTGTTGAGCATGGGCTCAACTTCAGGAAATTCCACGACCTCCCAGAAAATAGGCGTGAAGTAGAAGTATGTTTCTGCGTTCCATGTTATGTGTGAGGTGCCGGAGGCCTAATCAAGATGGGAGAGGACTAATATGATTAGGCCTGGCCAAGCCTCCTTATCTAATAAGAAAATGATGGGGAGAGGAAGATGATTAGACAGTGCAGGGGATAGATAAAAAAAACATGGCATCCACAATTCATTAGCTTGTTGCGGATGCCTATGCGTAGCAGTCACTTAATATCAGGTGAACCGGTTACTCGTTTTGCCACAGTATGTTGATAGGAGGATATACCTGATGATATATTTGAATGTCGTTGATATTTGGTGTAAGATAGCTCAGCGTAGGACGCAAGGTGCTTTTAATAAGGTAATGCCTAAGGTCTTTGTACAACTTAGCCGTAAAATTAGATGGACCCACTATCAGCACCGGCCTTAATCTTTAATAGCTCTACTATTATCGGTCTGCCCCCTTTGGTCAACGCTTTTATTATCTAGAATTCAGTTTTTATTTTCATTCGGGACAGCCTGTACCTCTCGAAAGAAGCCAATTATAAAAAAAAATTAAATTAAATTTTTCGCTCAATATTGTTTTTCGCATTTGGCATTATCATTACAGTATAGTAGAGTATTTTGTTTCTGTATGTCTCATTTTCCTTACAGTTTATTGTGTCGACTATCTCTGACCACTCGACTTAAATTTATATCCGTGATTTACTTAGCTACATGTGTATATGCCTTCATTTGTAGGTTATTTTATCTTTTCTAATATTTTCGCTAAGAGAAACTTATAATTTTTAGTAAATAGGGTTTCAAACTACGATACATATGTAAGTATGGTGTTCGCTACACTTTTCTATATGTAGGGTCTTTCCTTAATGTTTATACGAATTTATTTGATAGGTCTACTAAAGCATTGAATTTAATTCAGAACCTCTAGATGCTGACACTTTTTTTACTCAATCGACGGTGACATCAGCAGTGACGTCATTAGACACATCAGTGATGACCAATGCCGAGTCGTGTATAGTGACCAATACCGAGTCGTATACAGGTACAATATAAGGCGTTTTATTTGTTTCCATTTGCTGTTACTCTCGTATTAGTATTCGAATTTAGATATCTATTCGCATAGTTGACTGACCGAAGATAACCTCTTTAAAGATAAGAGTCTTGTTTATAAAAAAATCAAATATATTGCAAACCTTTCACTAATGCTGCCCTTTAAAAATTTACCATATTGCTGCTTTAAATTTGCCATTTTGTTTATTCCATAAGTAGCTCAATAAGTAGTGACCATTCTTAATCAGTGGCGGATCCAGGATTGGTGATCCCAAAGGGGGAGGCTTGATTCTTTTGAGGGTAGATTTTACCAAAGTAAAAAGTACACAACATTTTATGTAGTTTTAATCGGAACAAGGTAGTGCGGTGCTGGCTAAAAAAATTAATTAGAATAATAATTATCAAGTCCACTTTAAAAATTTTCACGGAAGAGTTCTAATGATTTGGGAGATTCTGGATTCGCCAATGTTCGCAATTGTAGTTTATTCTCTTGATTCCATAAGTATTTTATTAGTAGTGGTACTTTCTAATTGTAGTTCTATGGTCCTAGTAGGAACTACTTGCAAAGCTTAGAATTCTTATTCTCACCAATGATCAGTTTTGAAGTCTGAGTAAATTAGATATTTTTTTTTGACATATGTAATTATAACATTCTAGTACTAGTTACATCTATATCGTTAGTAGTTAGATTTTGTATCTCATAAATCATAACATATCTAAATATATATATCTTAGATATGTTATGATTTATGAGATGATGATTTATGCTTATAATCATAAGATATATAAATCAGTTCAAGGATTGAGTAAGTCTCGCTGGTATAAGGAACAAGAAATTTGTCGCTATACAACTGCAATTCCGTTGAAATTCCGTTCACTAGGTATTTTTTTAGTGTTTTAACTTATTAATTTTGCTATTAATTAGTTGGTGTGACCATAAAGATCACATGAAGAAAATTCTACTGAATCAAATAACCATATCTGAGCGTTTTTCACGAAAAACACTGAAGTTTATTATTTGTTACATGCAATAATTATTTGCTCAATTAATATCATCAAGTAATTTAACACTGCCAATCCAACTCAAGTCAAGATTATTATTTAAACACCGTACAAAATCAATTTCGGTGGAGTGTTATTAGGACTTGGTGTTAAGGCACAAAAAAATATTTGTACCTAAGTTAACATTAATCTTGATAGGAGTGTGGTAAGATATGTAGGGTATATGAAGCTGTGAGATTACGGCTTTATTTAATTTACTCTATATTTTTACCCGATTAACCGAGAAGGAGGGTAACTTTTTTCGCGCCTATGTATATTGTGACCTGCAGCTTAAACAGTTTGACCAATTTCGAAGAGGACAGTATCATTAGATTAGTAAACTTCCTCTGAGTGTTGTAGGAAATAATGATGTGACGAATGATGATAATCATACAGTCAGTTGGGTTTTTTTAGTTTTTCTAAATCAACTATTACTTGTTGTGGACGTGCTTTACATGATTTAATTTTCCCTTTCTTTCCGTATTGACGGACATCAAGACTCACAACGGGCGGCTATCCTTTTATAGTGACAACACCGCATTTTGGTCCAAGCGTTTTGCTTCATCTTTATTAATGAGTTTAACAAAGCATTGGAATAATTGAGCCCGTTTTTCCTTCGGATTTTAATGTATCTACAAGAAACAAGCACATGACCAGTTGTTATACAAAGACGTTTCATCATAAGAGATCGTACATCAATTTAATGTGAAGCTAAATTAAATCTGCTCAATTTAACTTCGGTGGTAACTAAAGACTCAGGGGCGGACCGTGAGTTTGTGGGGCCATTGACTTAAGTTTGGGGGCCTACCTAAAGAAACTATGCATATTATGATGTCAACTTTAACATCCTATTTTTCGTTGTCAAGTAACTCTTGGAGCCCTCACTTGGGGGCCCTGTACTTGCAGCCCAAAAAGCCGGCGTAAGTTAAGTTAAAAGTTAATATTGTGGTTCTAATTCTAATGAAGTGCATTTTTAGCTACGGACACCGACGGTACTCTAAAGACAACAGAGCCTTTGACGAAGAAAACTAATATCGAAACAACTACAGGTATATGCAAAAAAGATCGTCGTTTTGAAATTGATGTAGTTATTGTGTTAGTTCACTTATCATAATACCAAACTGTGTTTACAAATCGTACAACAAAACACTGTAACATAGTAAAAGTGTAATTTAACTGATTAACGCTTTTTTATTTGAAACCATTCCTTATTTAAATATAATTAAATCCCACACTCCCTTGTCCTATGCAAGTAGCAAAATATCTAACAGCTAGTGTTCGATATTTTTTAAATATAGTTTTTTTTATACATTTAAGTATTTCCTGGATACAGTTTGCTTTTTCAATATTTTTTCAATCCATAATTAAGCTATAGATAGATAATAGAATTAAATACAAGACAGATTACAACAGCAATGACCTCTAGTTGCTGACTGCTTGAACTTGAACGTATGCATTATAATGGCTGTTACATAATCAATACCTTTCATGTAGATATTCTTGACTACCTTGTGCTATTGACATTGATATCAAGTAGACACATTCATTTTCATAATACAGAATATGTTTAGAAAATACTTCATAAATTTAACAATTTTTTTTAATCTCATAAAATTGTCCATATTCCAGATACGATTGAATACGTTATACGTTAATACGTTAATCCTTTTTACGTTTTTATGTAGTTTAACTTTGTACATAAAATATATTTAATGTGAACATGCACATTGTAAAACTTTATGTATTAAATAAAATAAAATAAATTTTGTATTTCTAACTTTTATTGATTTTCATGTACATATTTCTATTGATTTTAATAAGTTTACTTTTCTATTTTAAAGGTAAAATGTCAACAGACGAGGAAGAAGTCGCTCTACATCTGTCTTCGCGTCTCACGTTGCCACCCTTCATTTTCACAACAACGGTTAAGCCAAAGAAGATATTTACGGAAACGCCGATTACATCGACGACCATTACACCCCTGCCCATGAGATCTACAGCAGCGATCACTCCGACCACAGATTCTAAATTAGATGCAGAAGCAACGACAGATTTAACAGATTCAATATTAAAGGCTAAGCCGAGATTACTAGACTTAAGTGTTGATGAGTTACAAAGTTTCGCAAATGCGCTTCACAATCAAACTAATCAAAATATCAACAGAAAACTCCCAGATCTAAGCGAGGTTTCTTTAGATGTAGATGAAGATGACGAGCCGCCAAGACTGATCACAAGTGTGCCCAAGAATAAAGATATATCTGATAAGTTTTACACAAACCTTCAAGTTCCATTTAATCCTTTATTGTCAATCGATAAATCAGACGAAGTGGAAATATGCAAGGAAAATGAAATCATATATAAGGTAGGTAATTCAAATATCTACACTACCTGACTGAGATTTTTCCGAATGGCTGTAAGTGCTTACTCTGTTTTAGTAGAAGATTTTTTAAATTTATAAACGTGTTATTGTAGTGTTACCAAAAATGTACACCGTGTATATGTGATCTGAAAAGTATGATATAAGCGAGACTAATTTTGACGGCCATAGCCTTGGTCCGATTCTCAACATAGACATTTTTGTATACATAATTAAGTATTGTTTAATCTTTTGTATGAGGCGATATCGTGTCTATAAAATTGCATTCATTTTTCACTTTATCAGATTATAGAAGACATCGTCTGGTTTACTGACATTACCTAAATTGGTATCTAAAACAACTATACTGTGTATAAACAATATTCCATGTGTCCATCCTCCAATCCAATCCAATCCAATGTTCCATTGTGAATATACAATATTCCACATATACATGTCGAATATTGTATATTCTTCTGAGAACTTCACGTGGATACTAATAAATGATTTTCAAACGAAATTGTAGATAGGTGAACGAATAGACAGAGGGTGTGACGAAACATGTGAGTGTGCGTCTACCGGTATATTCGAGTGCTCGCCGCGTTGCAAGCATCCCTACACACGTCGGGGAAGAAGGCTCAACGATCCCTTGTGCTTCGAGTCGCCAGTAGACGAATGCTGTTCTATCATCGCTTGCTCCACGGGCACCGGAGGTAAAGATTGTTCTATAAAACTATCTCACGCAATTCATTACAATTGGAATGCATTAAGTTAGCGATTGCAGACATCGCATTGCTATGAGCATATATGACAAAAGGCCCCATCGTTATTATACCATTTCTTTTTCTTATCTGCTTTCCCTTCTTACAAAAAGCTGAAAATGTAACAAGTGGTATTGCTGCGATGGTTGAGCGGTGGTTTGCTTGCACGTTTGCCTCCTTTTACTATAAACAGACAAATCTTAGGTAATATTCTATTAGATTTTGTGATAATCACAAAATGTCTTATCGAATGTAATTTTTTTTTGCTGTTTTAAATTCTGTAAAGGTGAACCAGAATCAAGCGGAGGATAAAAATATTTTATCAAGCTAATATACTATTCAGTATTTTTTAAAAAACATGGAAAGCAAGGCATTTGTGTTATTTTCAATATTATTTTTTGTGTTGTTTTTGTTAATAATATATCGAAAATTATTTTTCAGTATCCAAGTCAGACACGTGTAAATATGGGAATGAAACTTATGCTGTAGGATCGAGCTGGAATATCGGATGTGAACAGACCTGTGTGTGCGACGAGAATTCCGTGATTTCCTGCAGCCCTCGGTAAACGAATTTTTCTTCTAGTATTTATATGTTATATATTATTACTCTTGCCTGTTTTTCTGTCGGTCCGCGAGATCTTCCTTATTCTTTTATCAAATTCCATGATTTACCCGTCATTTAAAAGTTAATCATACCGACTAATGAGGGTCTAAATATGTACCGCTTCTCTTAAATTGGAGATTTAAACAAAACGGTATGGTGCGCACTGCGGAATTTCGCACGTGTCGACTTTTTCGAGGTTTTATATAATATGTAAAACTTTGTCGAGGTTTTATATAATATGTAAAACAATAATATTTATTTGAATAATAAGTAACAATTATTCAGATGAATTATTGCATTT
>DWTW01001621.1:0-12284 GCA_018246275.1 Papilio slateri
ACAACGAACATAGCATCTTGTACAGCGAACATAGCATCTTGTACAACGAACATAGCATCTTGTACAGCGAACATGACATCTTGTACAACGAACATAGCATCTTGTACAACGAACATAGCATCTTGTTCAGCAAACATAGCATCTTATACAGCGAACATAGCATAGCACTGCGAGACTAGAGGTAGGTTTCTCTAAAAGGACCTAACCATAGTCTTTCACTAAACAAAATGCGAGCCACTAGTCTTTTTTGACGCCTACGAAACAATTCTAAGATTTAGAACGAAGACTTTAAGGCTTAATATACAAAATTATTCAAATTACATCGTAATTAATAACGTATTCCTCCGGTGCATAAATATCTGGAAATATAAATATAAATTTCACAAGTCACGGGTAATAATAACATCATTCTAATTCTGTCCGATGCTCATTCGAGTACAAGGAATCATAATTATACAGCATTTTAATGTGAAAACCATACAATGGCGCGTTCTTCAGCAAATGCAGCCTCTCGGAGGCAGCATGAATAAATCATAAACCTCCCCTGTAATAAAGTAGCCATGTTTATCTTGCCAGTCATTTATCATCGAGTCTGCGGTCCAGTTCAAGAGGACACCTCTCGCCGCCCGCAGTACTTCTGCCTATGGGCGAGAAAATAGCGTGTATTTGAACGGATACGGTTTTTTATAGAGTGGCCGGTAGCTCTTCACGATTGTGGCAGTCATCAATCAGTGTGAGCGACGCGCAGTGTATCGGCTGAAGCATACGGATGTTTGTTAGTTGCATTTTTTTGACTCATAATTTCTAAACTCGATTACCATTTGATAGATGATTTTGATAAATTTGATTTATAAGCTTTAATCTCAATGAGTCAACCTCGTAGCTACGCAATTAGAGTGTCGGCCGTTTACGTTCCGACCTCAATTAGATTTCTATTTGTTGCAATATTTGAAAGATGTTCTTTAAAAATAGTACTTGGTACTAATCTGATTTAAATAGTAATCTGACTTGAATGACAATATGATATTTAACCCCTCCCCCCCTCACATTTGGGGATCTCATGAATACAACGAAAAGCGAATAACGATTGCTGTCTCTGTCCAACTGACGTATAGTCTAATGAAAGACCAGAGAAATATTTTTTTGTCAATAACGTTTGAGAGCGTGACTGATATTTTTAACCCCAACATGTTTGATGCAAGTCGAAGTGGCGATTTTTCATCAAAATTGTAACTGTAAATCATCATTTTGTTTGAAGTTTTAAATTTATAACTGTATGCTTAAACTGCAGTACGACTGAACAAGAGTAATGGCGTAACGCCAGATTTATGACGAGCAATTTTATATTTTGTAAAGAACAGATTAATCAAAATATTTGGATATCTGTGTTTTTTTATAAAAATGCAACAATATACAAATCAGACGTGAGATTTTAATGTTATATTTCATTTTCTCTTTTAATATGTCTAGTGATAGCCCAGTGGCTGAACTTCCAGCGTATGGCTTATACGTCGGGATTCAAATCCTCACAGGAAGCGAGATGAATTACTGATCACAGGATATAAAGTGGTATTTCTTTCACGAATACATAGTAACCTAAACTAATATTATAAAGAGGAAAGATTTGACTGTCTGTTTAAATTGAATAGGCTCTGAAACTACTGGACCGATTTTTTCATTTTTCACACTTACACTATTAGAATCCAAAAAAATCAAAAAGGTTAGATATCGGTATGAAAACTTCGACAATTTAACCCAACAAGTGAAAAAAATATTTAAAAGATCGTTATATCGCGAACGCTGCGGAAATTATTGACAATAGAGCAAAGTGATGCACCACAATTTTATAGTGGACATCAATATCTACAAAAAGTCCGCAATGTGACTAACTATTACAGCTATGTCACAATAACTATTATGACAGAATAGAGGATATACTGTTTATAATTTGAAAAACATGTAAACTAATAGTCAAGCTCAATTTTGTAATTAGAGTTTAACCAAGAATGTTTTTTATATTATAATGTGCATGTATTTTGTTCTCTCTAGTTAAAAACATATTAAAGGTCATTCTTTCCTCATCGTTTATCGTATCTTAGTTTCTTTGAGAAAATGATAATATTCACAACTTTACGCTTGTCCAAAGCAATTAAATTTTAAAAGCGATTTTTTGCCTATCGTCATTATAAAAACCTAACAGCTCTTGTTGTCGCCGCGAATAGATTAGAAAAAAGAAACTCAATGAACACCCTTGAACTGGCCTGACAGGCGCGTGTTTATCTGGGAAACTAGCAAAAACTTTTGATTGACGTTTCTATTCAAGATCTACGCCTTAACGATTTTGCACTTTTATTCGCAGTCCTTCCCACCAAGACATAAGGGTCATTTTTCTGCATAAAAATAAAAAGTATTTTTATGATTTTTGTCGTAAATTGCGATTTTTTTGCAAAGATCGTGACCTGTTGATGTTTCGTAAGAGCTTGTGCAATTCTATACAGTCTCAACCGTCAACGCAACAATCCGTTTTTTGTGTCGCACAAGAAATAAAAGAAAAATTAGTTTTATGACATTGTATAAGACTCTATCATATATATAAAAATATACTCAACTAACATGTAACCAGCTCCATCCATAAATAGTGTCCTAGAATTTAATTACATATTTTTAAATATTTTATTAAGTCACTTTAAATTCTTTCTCGTTATTATTTTATTAATTCACTTTGGCTACTACGTAGACAGGTTATAGTATGCATGTAGCTAGGCAAGGTGCACCTTGATTCTAACGTTATAACATTCGTAGATAGTGACTATTTTAAATGATGATTTAATTCTTCAAAATGAGTGTTTAATTTGTATTTTACTTACATTCACTTAGTTGAACCTAAATTATGATATATACTTGGTGTAAGATCATGTCAGAAATATTGACACTAGTCAGTTAGCAATTTTTAAGTAGACTAAAAATAATGTAAATCTAAACTAATATTATAAAGACGAAAGGTTTGATTGTTTGTTTGCATTGAATAGGCTCTGAAACTACTGCACCGATTTGAAGAATTCTTTCAACATTAGAATCCTACATTATCCCTGATGCACATAGGCGATAGAATATTTTCAAAAAGTAAGGGATCCGTATGAAAACTTTGATAATGTAACGTAACCTTTGAAAAAGATACCAAAAAATCGTTATATCGCGTGCGCTGCAAATGTTATTGACAATAGAGTAAAGTGATTCACTACAATTTTATAGCGGACATCAATATCTACATAAAAGTCCGCGATGCCATGTGTCTAACTATTACAGTTATGTCACAATAAAAACCAAACTTTCATCAGTTAGTTATTGAATCTCATGAAAACAAAACATTAATAAACGATGTTCACATTATTAATCAACTTAGAGGTAATCTAATATGTTCGATTATTGTTTTCTATAGCACGTTTATCATAGTGCGAACAATAGCAACACGTGATGCCCGCGTCACGTCGGCTCGGCGGGCCACGCCAAACATGCCGGTGCATTACTCAGCGGCGCAATACCGATTGACTTTGATAAAGCGGCTCAACCTACTTGTTTAACACGATTTATTACCTGCGATCCGCGAGAGGGCGTCACTACTTAGAACTCTATAATATTTGGATGCGAACTCACGTTTTATCTTCTACTATCTTAAGTTAATCTTTAGAGGCAATCTATTAAAATATTAGTGGATGCTGATATATAAATATTCACATCCATTAAATCATCTGCCAAGATAAGTCCACAGCTAAATGTAATCTCCTTCCAAGGAACTGCACAAAGATCAGACTAGTACCGACCTTATCCATCTCAATTACAACATTTTTAATATGTCGGTGAAAGACCAACTGTGCGCGCTGTCTGTATTTCTATCAAGTCTGTCTAGTGGTGTGATAGAATAAAGATATGATACATTTTTAGTATTGTAATAAAGATGCCCTACTTTTGATTACATTTGGAACTGAACACGTAGACATTAGTTCCCTCAATTAATGCGAGAATCTCGTTTGATATTTTTTAATACTAATTTAGGTACATATAATATTTGTTTTTGTAATATTTTTTTTTATAAAACTTAACAATAGTGAACCGCCCGCATTATGCAACAAGCTCTTAATGCAATATATACAAAGTGCTTGTGTTGGGTATGCGTGTCTGTCTGCCCGTGTGTTTGCCGGTGTGTGTCTGCAGCGCGAGTGCGGCGGAGCGCTTGCGGCTCTATTAATTTTCTTTTACTAAATTGTCACGGTCAGTCGGATGGCTTAGGGACGGACTTAGAAGACAACCAGATCTGCAATCAGATCAAAAATAACGAACATAAAAACAAGCAAACATTTACTTTCTCTTGTATGTATATAGATGTAATTAAAAACAAATACCGTATCCATTGAGCGAAGTTCCCTTCGCACTCGACGGCAGGAGCGCGATGATCTATCAAGTTGTCTGCACAAGATTAATGCGTGCAAATGATTGACGACTCGCGGTGCGGCGGCTACGGCGTTGGCGTCGCTCTAATGGCCAATGTGGCCTATTATTTGTTCAAACATTGCTGTCGAACATGCCAAGATTTGGCAAATATTCCCGTCGCCAATGTACATGAGGTGACAGTTTGACAGCCGCTCTGCAAATTGTTGATGTTTAGTGCCAAGAATGTGACGAGTGGTTAGCATTCAGACTCGATGATTTCTTATACATAAATATATATTATGTGTGAGTTATTTAGTTAATAGTAATAATAGTCGAGTCATTGGGTGCTCCGTTTCTAAATCCGAAGACCAGGATTGTGTCCATAACTGCACGAATCAATGGTTGTTAAGCGTTATGTACTATCATCGGCCTTACTAAAATAACAACAAAATCACCAGTTACTAATAAAGCTGCGAGCGTCATGCGATAGTGAAAAATTCTCACCTCTTTGGGGAAATTACGATCGGTATCTAAATTTCGGTACATTAAGTCAAACAACGTAAACGCCTAAGTACGAGCCCGTACGAATGATGGTGTGGTTTTAAACACGACGGTTTTACTCGCTCTCATTAATGTCGTTGACGTCCGATGAATCAGGCTCGTCAGTTTTCAAGACCACGTTATTGCATTGACTCACCGGCGAGCTTTACCGACAGGCTGTAACAGCGATTTCAGTCGTACGTCGATCACCCGCTGAAGGCGAGCGATAAATCGCGAGCAGCATCGCGTGACGGCCGCCGACTTACCAGAGCACGACGCGGTATCAAGGATTAAGAGCGGACGAGGTAAGCTGTTCTAACAAGGCTTTGGTTCATTTGAATACAAACAGATTAGTCACTGTATAATAAGTTCATTTTTTATACCAGCTAGACTTAATGTTATTTCTGACCCCTTGTCCCATTACGAAGCAAAAAGATGTCGCCAAAAAGTGAATAGCGACTGCGCTTATCGTAAACATTGTTTTCTTTAATAGTCGTCAGAACATATTATTATTTTTATGCTAACTTTTTAAAGCCAATTAGAAAAAAATAGTAGTACTAGCGGTAATTTTTTTTAGTTAAGGAAAAACATATTGTGAATGGATCCAAGCTGATGGAATGCAAGCCAAAAACTTCGTGTTTAAGGAAAGAAAAGTTTTTGTCAAATATTTTATTTTAATCTGTCAGAGATAAGCATTTTAATGTCACATGTAGAGACAAACAAGCTCTGTAGGAAGCTGATGTGTTAAATAAACGTGGAAACTAGTCGGATAATAAGCAGGCAGATTGCAATTACTAAAATCACTTTTATAACATTATGTATAACTTTTCAATGTGGTACCCAAATATTTTATAATCTTCCATTAATCATTGTCAACGGATATCATGATTTTTACCAAGCATTGCTTAATGTATCATTATAATTAATGAAATCAGTACAAAAATCAATTTGTCTATTGTAGCGCGGCCGCTATATTAATGGATCTGGATAGGATTTTGCAAGCAAGCGCTTATTTATTCGAGACTAGACAGGACAGGTCTAGATTAGTCGAAATGTATCGCCCACACGACTAATGCATTTTTCAATCACGTTGGCCGATTTAGTGAATGTCAATGTTGATAACAAAAACTGGCAGCAATAAAAGCACAAAATAACTTATAAAAGTATTTTGTTTATAGAAGAAGATGGAAACTGAGCTAGCGGTACACCCGATATTAAATGCCCGCTACCCATAGGCATCTGCAACAGACTAATGAGTTGCAGATGCATTGCCTACCTTTAATAGACAGAGGGGGGGGGATAAATAGAAAAAGGAAATTTCTTCTTTCTATCTGGTTCTAGCTGGTTCAGAAAGTCGTCTTGGCATTTCAGCGGTTGATCCGGCCCATTCGTGCAACAGATGTTATTGTTGCGGGCTGTACCACTGTTAAAAAGGTTATAAAGAATTAATATTTGTAAAACTTTTAAGTGTTAAGTACACTTTAAAGAGGCAGTAATAACTGTTCACGCTTCAATGGAAATTGAACCTGATCCTCGAAGCGTAATTATTAGGTACGATGACCACTATGTCACACGGTCGACTACGCAGGTCAACTTCGACATTCAACTCAATACTTACAAGTACTTGTTACCTTTAGCTCACACTGCTGAAAACATTCACATATAACATGTTGTCATCTCAGTTTTTTTTATAGAGAAAGAGAGAGAGATAACGATATGTTTTATGTGATGTTTTCAGCGGTGTGAGCTCACGGTTACCGTATGGTATAAACAACTTATTTTCAATTCAAATTTATTCAAAAACTCAATATGTATGAATTATTTTACGAATTTAAATACTAATTTATTTTGACGTGCTTAAATTGCCAACGTTTTGTGCAATGCTCAAAATTTAAATGTAATTTGTTACCCGTCGTAAATATAGCTAAATGATAGATAGCTTCCTCAACCGGCTTAGACTATAGTTTTTAAAAATGGCAATGGTATTAAAGATTTAGATTTAGTAGTATCTACACAAAAAAACAGCACTCTATTCTACTGGACCATTCAGAGAAGATATTTACCATTACGAGTTGGGAATTATGTACACAATTTAATTTGACAATTTTGAAAAACTTATCATATTTACCAAGTATAATGTTGATTATGCATAAATGCAGGTAAAATATATAATCACCAGTTTATTACTTTTACTGTAAGTCATATATGTTCACAATATGTGTTGGCAACGCTTAAGATGCCTTAATTCGAAAAATCCTTTAATTTATTATAAGAGGTCATAATTATGTAACTGCGCTCACTGAATTAACTTACAGCGGTTGTACTGAGCATACACCTCGCCAGCCCAGTACTGTGCGGTGCATAAATCAATAAGACCGTCGACAACAAAACGCAAGCTTGTAAATAAACAGGACACGACGCGAGCACGCAAGAACACGGCACCGCACCGCCGCGCCGTGTCGACAGCCCCATAGCTCTCAGCGCAGGCGAATTAATTATAACGATTACTTAGGCTTAAGCGTCTATCGCTGCAATTAATATCTCAGTAACATTAATGTTATGATTATAGATTAGATGATAATTACACTAAAGTATTCAAACATAAATTTGTTTACATAACAAAATTTCCAAAAATAAACACATGATCGTAACATCGCCAACCCTACTTCATCACGCCATTACAACCCGACAACGGACAGCGTCGAAAAGTTGTCGCTCCGAGCGACGCGACGTGCCGGCGTGTCACACTGCGTGACACTGACGTCGCGTCACGCTACGTGACACTGACATCGTGTCACGCCGGCCAGTAATTAGCTAATTGTCGCCACCGCAAACGACTCTTTCACCGCCACTATAGACTGTATATTTGCGTTGTAGGGATCAATTTTATTCTGTTCACTATAAATTGAGTTTGTTTCGTTTAGCCTTCATTCTGCTTTCCGCGGTCGTTGATGTTTTGCGTTTGTGGTTTGCACTGTTAGGCACGCTGTCCTTTTGTTTTGTGTGTTTTTTTTAACGTATTACTGTTATTATTAGAAAACAAGTGCGAGAGGTGTCGTGGGCCGTCCGGTGGGAAGTATGTTCCTTTCGCTATATATATTATGTGAGGTCGACACAGTAAGACCGAAGTTTCTGTAATAGGTTTTGGCTATAGTTTTATTAACGGCCGGCCTCCTGCCTGACTCCAACCCTTCTCGAGCATATTTATGAAATATTTGTGGATTATCGAAATAATTTACTAATATTTCTTTAAACCATTGTCCGACTATGTTTTAAACTTGGTCGGACAGGATTTACGGGAATAGTCGAATGGCGGATTCGAACCCACGACCATGTTGTGCATGTTTCGCGGACCGTACCCTTAACCATTAGGCTATTGGCCCTTATAATAACAATAAAGGAATAAATAATTATTGCGATATCCATATTATATTAGTTTTATTCGTAAATAATGCTCTAAAAATTGATTGCGTAAAAGGAAGTGAGAAATTAATAACGTATAAATTATATTGCAAAATTAATAAAAATACATATTATAAAATTCGATTTCGACTTCTTTCCTATCCTATCGCCGAGTTTTGGTTGTTGAATTTTATTGTCTTTTGTAATTATTTTCTAAAACTGTAGGGGCCTCTGAGATATAATAACAGTCGAACATAGTAATGAATACATTACTGAAACGATGATCTAATTTGGGCCGGACGTCGAAGCTCGACCCCCGAAAAAGACATCCTACGGTGGCTGACTACTGACCTACCTGAGTCTGAGTCTGACTGAGTCCCCTGAACGTGGCTGTTCGTTCGTTGCGCGCTTCAAGACAGATCTTAAACGTGCTAGTTAATGTTTAATTCGCATCAATATATTATCATTATAACTACGAGCTTAAAAAGTGTCGGTCGTGTTTCCCCGTCCAGTCTCCAATCATGACAATCGCGATAAGGAACAAAGATTCAATAAACTCTTACGTATTCTAACTTGATCAAATAAAACGATCATTCGCATCCGCCTTTTGGCGCCACTCAATGGACACACAAGTTTCGGCCATTTCTGTGTTCCTTAAGAACTCGGAAAGGGGGAATCAATGGCGAAATGCATTGTTTCTATCGTAAACAGTTCAAAAATCTTCTGTCTTTCATAATTATTCTTTATTGAATTATATGTGTAAATTTTTATTTCTGTATTCGACATTAGATATCGAGACGACATTAGATGCGACGTATGAGCGAGTGTGGACGGCCGCCGCACGCGCTCCTGCCATCAATCCTGTCTCGCTAATCTGACGTGTGCTTGAGTAACACCAGCACACGCGATGTTCTGGATTAATGCACCGTTTTATCGCATGTTGTCGTAGAAACACCACGAAAAAATTTTTGTTATCATTGTATACAACTTATCTAATGCATTTTGTTCACAAGTATTTTAGTATATAATGGATCTGAGGTTCGAAACTAAGAAGTAATGATAAAGTAATAGTAATTACAATGAAAAAAATTGTGACGGCAGAAACTTTGATAATAGTATAGACCGCAACAACATCCGTTGCACGAATGTGCCGGCTCGACCGGTGAAATACCACGATCTCACAGATGACAGGCGTGAAGTAGAAGTATTCTGCGTTTCGTCAGATGAGTGAGGTTCCGGAAGCCTTATTCTGGCCCTCTTTTCCTTCCCAGCTTTTTCTAATATGGCAAGGATAGTAAGGGGATGGCATGGACAGGAAAAGGCAATATCCTTTTTGTATATCCCTTCCTCTGTCCATTAAAGGTAGGTAACGCACCTGCAACTTATTATTTGCTGTCACTTGATATCAGAGGAATGACTTGCTCGTTTGCCATCTTTTTCTATATAAACAAAATATTCTGCACTATTTAACTGTGTAGAACGTTGTTAAAATGGTGTACGACGTACTGAGTTGATGATAGTTACTTTTTAGATACATTTTTATGCGGAATACAATTACAGCCACTATTTGAAGTTCAATAAATAATATTTAAAGAGTATACCACTGACAATACAATGACTGTATCAGTACATTTTAATCAATTGATCTTTGTTCTTTTTAACAACATGCATAATGCTTTCTCCGCTCGTATGCCGTCTTCCGACTCTTGTATTAGAAATCACAATGGCGTTATACACATTTAAATTTAAATTTTCTGCTTTAATAAACCACAGAAAGAATCGAAATTACATAAATATAATTTCGGTCAATTCTCGCGGGACGTGTGTAAATCAATCATCAAAAACGAATCGAGTCATTCGTGTAGCCGATGTTTTGACATTCACTATCTAATGTCGGCGGATTTATAAGTCTATTATTGTACGCTATCGCCTAAAGCAGTGGAATTGTCGGTGAAAGTGTGCGCTTCAAACGAATTGCTATGTAAATTGATTTATCTGTCGTAGATATTGTTTCGCGAATCTGGTAAAAATTCAAATTAGATGTCGTTAAGTTTAACGGGTATTTGTTTTTGTGTGTCTTTTATATCGTGGGTGTTGATTTTATTATTGATGCCACACGTTAGGCGATTCTTTCTCTTGACCTACTTTTTACGATTTATTAACACATAGATATTTTTTATTGTAAGGAAAGGACTTTAAGGAGTGCCTAAACATTGTCTGGCATGTTATTTTACTATTTGACCGCATAGCCTGCCAGGCTACTTTGTTTGTATGTCCTTTATCCTGTATGTTTTCTGTCTTCTTTATTTTATATACCTATTTCATTTAGCATATCGAACACACACACACACACACACACAGGGTTGCAACATGAATGCAGTGATGGCCATGCCAGTAACTTACACCCTGTACAAGTTATCTCGAACTTAGTCACAGTAAGGACGGTGTCAAACCGAGAACCGAACATGAGCTGAGCCTCTTTTCTTGAACCCAAAAAATTTGTGTTATTTTTTTGTCTTTCATATTTGTGTAAATTTTCTGTTCTGTTTGGGTAGTAAATTTCATTTTTTTTAATTTATTAAATTTCAGTACTAGCCTACAAAGGTTCACTGTTCACGTAAACAACAAACAACACTCACACGGCACGTGTTATATGATTATGTGTTAACAATTTTTTGACATATGTTTCCTATAATTCCAAGATTGTATATCGAGTTTGAAGTTGCTGTAATGAAGTGTAAAAGTTGAACACGTTTGGTGCGCAGAAAGTGACAAGACCGTGACAGATCCAGCGTGCTACGTGACGGCGACGTGACAGTGAACCTGGCTGGCGAGATAATGATTTAGAATTCGTTGCATTTCCGTTGTTTCGCAATGCGCAACAACAGCGTTGCTCATTGGAAAATAACAAAATTTCTTTTATTTCTATCTAAAATGTAAAATCTTTTTTAAGAGTAACTAGGATGGTGAAACAGAAAATTTAAAGGCCAACATAACATCGTATTGTCGCCTCAACACATTCAATATTGTGAAAAAATAAAGAAAGTAATTGTAAAAAATTTAAAGATATAAATTTATAAGTCTTTTCTAGTGTTTTGTTACTTTTGCAATGTCCCTAAGTCGGATCAAACATACTTACCCTTGGGTGACTTCTTGTGGTTCTCAAAAGTGCAAGACAAATTGTAATAAGATAACCTACTTTCACTTCACAAATTTACAAATTATTTGTACACACTTGGCTTAAATTTACCGAAAATAAATGATCAAAGCATAGAATCATGTATCAAGCTTTTCAATGCTCACATTTATTATGTTCTCATCACACCAAGTTTATAAATGACTTATATATGTCCAGATGTACAGGAACGTTTTACCTATTTAACCTACTAGAGACCTATTGAGGTCTACAAGACATTGCCTATCACCAACATACGAAATGAATTATTTTCCTCTAGCTTTTCCCCAAAGAACGCCTTAAAATAATGATTCGGGGTGATTCAGGGCAGTCAATGGAAACAAATGTTACCGCAGTTCCTTTTAAGGCAAATACAATTATAATACTTACTCATATGAAATAGGGAAATACTTACATAAAAATAGTTTCATCGTAGAGTTGAATAAAATATATGTGTGTGGTTAGGCAGTAGACAGTAGTGTACAAAAGCAATTAAATGACCTGCAGACAGCCGCGCGGCATAATGATGCATACCCAGCGCTGTGCAGGAGATAGGGCGCGTGGAAACCCGCCTCCTAATTGACTGACACCTCTGTCAATCATCAAATGCTAGGGATGTTCCGTCACATGCATTATCGATAAAAAAAATATTGTTGGTTTTCAACAGTGGTAGAGCCCGCAACAACAACATCTGTTCCACGAATGGGCCGGCTCGACCGGTGAAATACCACGACCTCAC
>DWTW01001622.1:0-12280 GCA_018246275.1 Papilio slateri
TCGCTGTCTGAAAACGTCTTTACCACTCGGTATGAAATTTTAACACATAAGCAAATATTTAAACAGATGGTAGTATTTGCCCCGACAACTCAGGAACTATTTTTGAACTCAACTCCCGAACTTTAATTAAGATTTAAGTTCAATTTAATCGGCGAACATGGCAATAAATTTAGCGCTCGTCTTTCCTTCACTCGAAGTGCTACCTACCGTTCTAATTGTAATCGCTGAAGCTTTACGGGACTTTTACAATATTAAAGAGGCCAATTCCGATTTACACACATTTTACATTCGCGATAAAATAAAAAGACAAGCGTTTCACGAGCGACATAAAACTCTTACCGCAACATAAACTTTATCACTTAAAGTCATAAATATATCTGTATCAATATTATTCAACCGATCGAAGGGAATGTGTGCTTTTAAAGTAAATGCACACGAACATTTATAAACGTATCAACAAACATATTACTACAGGATCACTTCAAAACGTCGCTGTCTGAAAACGTCTTTACCACTCGGTATGAAATTTTAACACATAAGCAAATATTTAAACAGATGGTAGTATTAGAGTGCTGACGTCTATAATTTAATACATGAAATTTCAATAAAAAAATAAAATAAAACAATGAACGATACAGTTAATGACGGACCTATAAAAAGAAAAATGAATCTGCCAATAATAACGCTTAAGCGAGGGTATAAAATTAAATGGGTAAAAGGCGTTTTTACAAGTTTATCGAGCGTTCCACATCGGGCAGACGTGTAATGGGCCGGCAGGCGCCGCGCGCGCTGCCTGTCTGTCTCGGCGGCTAGCGACGCCGCCGCCGTACACCACCAAACTGCTATTATCGCTATCGATCCCACCGACGACCTAGCTTGCGATAAACGCACACACTGCTTAATTAACTGTGGAGTAAAAAGATTAGAAAGATATGGAGCAATAAGAGTTCAGACGGAGCGCGCGAGCGGGAACAAAGGCGCTCGGCATACTTACACTGAGCCGCGGCCGACCGGCCTCGCTTTTTATGCGGATTTATCGACTCAAATTAATCGTGTAAGTAGAGAGCCGACGGAGAAAACTTGCGTGAAACGCGATAAAAGACCTCTATTGGTTCAAAAGATCGCTCATTGTGATTTAATAAGATCGGCTTCTCTAAGGTAAAGTTCACCGTCAACTTGTTTATTACGCGGAGGACTGGCACAATCAGACGAATGCCGTCCCAGCAATTTCGTAAGTGGATATCGTACAGAACGACGGCTGAGAAAAGTAAGTTAACGTTGCATTCAGCGGGCTTGATTGCCTACTTCAGGGCGGGTTATTTGACCTACTGCTACGATTAATTAATTAATACAAATGTATATGTATCTGTTAAGCTCCGTTTAGAAATGGGTAGAAATATAACTTGTTGGTTACAGTTAAAGGATGTTAGGCGATCATCTTTATACATGCATTGTCTCTTTTCTTCCTTTGTCCATTATCATATTAAACAGTTTAATAACCGTCACGCGAACGTCCTGTTAATTTCGCTATTTAGGAACGTAAGAAAATATGAGATGTTTGTCTTACAGCTTAAAGTTAACGGTTTAAAATAAAAAAAAAAGTTGCTACGTACTTTGAAAATTCTGTAGATAATTTGGAACAACTATCATTTCAGTTAGCTTAGTCAAAACTACAAAGCGATAATGTAAAACAAAAATCGTGCCAAATTTCGGCTATTAATCCTGGGAAAATAACTATAAGTACAAACGGCAAACCGGAAAAAGGGTTCAGTTTCAATATTTTTGGCACAACATCCTAGAACATCTTCGCCAAGTTATGAATAAAAGAATTGCATTGCAAGAGCGCACAGAATTTATGTAGTCCGCATTAAGCGTAAATATGGCGGCATCGAAATGTTATGCTCGTGCAGCTACAGGCTTATTGGATGCAATTTGTGAACACAAATGCCAATTTAAAATAAATTAAATCGCAACTCTGGGCGAAAACATTTAGCCTATGTTAGACTAAGGCTTTTTAGTGAAGAGGAGATAAACGGTAGGATCATCAGATAAGAAATTATGTCTGTCTCTTTTTTTCACATTTTTACGCAAAATAAGGGAGTCCGCCGCCATCCATGAATTCACATTTAATTGTAACATAAAGTGTTTTGAAGGAAAACGACATACAATAGGTATACCTTTTTGCATAAACCGAGAACATTGAAGGTTTTCCTATTTAACGTACGCTTATTTAACTATCAAATATTTATGTTGAGCAAGTTGAATACTGAAAAATATTTCATGCTCATATTCTGCGGAAGAAGTTCTCCACGGGATAACAATCTGCCGAAGCAAATTAGTGCCGAAGGACTAATACTAACATTTGCATAATGCACGTAGGGTTAGAGCAATTTGCAACTTGTTAACAACTAGCTAACCGATAGTTGAACATGGTACGTAGGCATTTAAGAATTTTGAGAACTTGTTCCCTAACTAGTTTTGACGGCATTTTAGACTGCTTCGACGGATTAAGATGTAACAGGTTATTAAAAAATAAATGGAGACTAAGAAATAACAAAATGACACAATTGGGATCACAGACACTGTAACCGTCTCTCTTCATCGAGTTTAGTACCTCCTAAATGTAACAGTGAATATGCCTATCTGACAAGGCCATTATTGTAGGCAGTTTTCTTTTAGTCTAGAATCGAACCCTTGACAATACGATCGTTAGTCGAATACTTAGTCCTTGAGTTTATACCATCAGATAAACATTGGAATGGTTGAACCTAGGTACCTCTTTAGGAAATTGGCCAAGCACAATGAAAGTTGAATTTGTACCAAAAATAAAAAAACCATAAAACAAAGGATAAAAAATAAATAATATCGTACAACACAATTAACTGATTCAATGTTTAGGCGACTTATAAGATATACATATAACTTTATAAAAATCAAAACAAGTCTTGGGCCAATTACTTGTCTATACTATCTATACAAATAACTGAGTTTAAAAGTAATAATGTATTTTTCAATATTACCCTTGAATAATTGTTTTTTTTTATTTTAATATACATCAAACACTAGTGCATAAATAATTATACGCTTCTTTAAAGACGTACCTTGAAATAAACAAGAATACATAATCTCCAACTCCATAATATAGTAATATTAATACCTAATTGCACAAATACAACTCCAAGATCAATTGCCACAACTATCGAGTGATTCGCGGGCAATAGAGACGATACAGTGTGCCTCTTAAACTTTTACAATGAAGTATTTTAAAAAAGCAGCAGTTTTGTTTAGCTCGAGAGAGCGGTTCCGTGCTGCTCACACGGCCACCCGCTCCGTTGCTGCATAATACATGGCAGTGAATGCACCGCAGTTTGATCCCTTCCTAGCCAAGGGAACTACGACTGTAAAGTTCACTTGATGTTACCTCCACTCCACTTTTGTAACAAGTGCGGACATAAAGGCGAGGGGCTTTACAGTTTCAAAGTAAATCGACGAAGTTTCCACGACGTCATCCTTTTGTCTTCTTACGGAATATCGATTGCGCTCAATTATTTATGGCTAATCGTTTCGAGAACTTTTGAAATAAAACGAACTTCTCGACGAACGAAGTTGTGCAAAAATTATATTCCAGGTTTGAATGAAGCTGGACTACAATCAGATATACCAACGGCGATGTTTTCCTAGGGTCTTCTTCAAGTATTTTGTTTTATACTCGTATTTAATTTATTTTTAATCACGTCTCGACTACGGATCGAACCACCCAACTTCAAACGTCTCTATCTCTAGATTGGCAGGCCATGTAGCAAGTAACTTATGGTACTACTGTTTGTACAGTACCTACACTCTCTTTAGCAACATGTTTTATAATTTTAAAATATTGATAAAATAAACCCTTCACTATATTAATGTGCCTAAAAGTAAGATAAAACGCTGTTAAATGATTGATCTATTTAGGAAAGTCGATAATGTCATTTAAAAGACGCCAGGTTTGAAGGTGAACCAGTTGACCGCTCAGGTATTGCGCCAATATTATAATAAATACGTATCATATACCAAATAAGATCATTCCGAGAGTAAAAAACAAAATAAATATATTTTAATCAAACGATAGCCGCATTTTAATTTAGATACTGCGCTTCCGGATATTAAAACGGAGAGCTGGGACAGGAATAGCACAACAAAACTAGATTGGCAGGCACTGGCATATTTATAATAACATTTAAGATTTTCGTTTTAAATCGCAGCCTGATATATGGTACATGCGATGAACCTAAACTGTTCGTGAGTGTACTAGAAGTGTTTCTGTGTTTCGTCTGCCAGAGGCACAAAATCCTTCTTATGAATTCGTTTCTTTATTCTTCCCTATCCTACATAAAAGATAGCAACTCTAGTGCAATATTTATGCTTGTTACGAATGTTCATGGGTACTGGTGGTCACTTATCATACACATTACGAGGAACCTGGTCGATTTTTTTCTACATAACATAAAAATTAGCATTTTGAATTTAATATACGCTCCGTGAAATTCGGATGACTAAAGAGAATACGTTTAAATGCTTGGTTCATTTCACTGACAAACATAGGTATTGAGGGAAGGCTACTGTTTTAGATTGCTACAAAGCACGAGCCTAAGTCACCTTCATTTCCTGTAATAGATTATGAATGTAAGAGAAATGTAAGGATCGGAGATGTGAATAAAGTAAATCTAACGTATGAAAGTGAAAACATAGAGATTTTTTTTTCACAATCTTTATGAACACAACAACACAAACAATAAATTTAAAGCGACGCCATAAAGCAACATGACGAAGTTATCTGTGAATGCAAAACAATCCACGTGACATGAGTCAAGTTTCACATGAACTAACATTTTACACTACTTAAAGAAAAATTGTAACTAAATTGTATAAAAGAAAATATACTGAGTGCTGAATGTTTGTAAACCGATTTAACAGCACAAAGAACATAAATATTTGTTAAAAGTAGAATAGAAACACCTTTCACACTTTGAGAAGACACTATTGTATCGTATACTCCTAAGTTTAGGAACTAAGTTTGAACATTGTGTGTGCTCAAGAATATATAAAAGTTAAAGAAAATATGTAATTATTTAAAAATGTATACACCATCCGCGTTAGAGTATTTGAAATTTGTATTTTAGTTGGAAATGTAAGAGAAAAAGTAATCAATTCCAGGAAAAATACATAAGTTTGATGATTTTCTACAGTAAGTATTCATTAGATCAGATGATTGCCGGAGAGTGTTAGAGATAAATATTACAGTGATGAATCTGCTCGGTTTCTAAAATTCATAAACGTTACAGCATACTTATGCAGTGGACTTAATTTATAAATTCAAAACGAAACAATAATCCCAATCCAATATCCAAAGTGGGCTCGCCATGTTGTTAGTGAACACTAGTTAAATAGAGCTGCAAAACAATAGTGGCACAGGTAAGTGTAGCTTTCACGTGGAAGCAATCTGGCATTTATTAATGCGGATCGGTCGGGTAGTCCGGGACAATGGCTCACGTTTCTTCGGGGCCGCAGTCTACGGCCGCGCGCCGCAGACCTTAGGCGAATGACGGGCTGCATTAGCATTTCAGACGATACAGACAAACAAAACATCTACTTTCGTTTTCATGTCTGAGCAAGAACAATGTCACTTGAAAATAGAGCCCATTGCGTTGGAAACTTAGTTCGATGGCTGAATTTAACGTAATGCGACAACAGAAAGAACAAATAACTGTAATGCTGTCGAAACGGAGTCGTGCAAGTCGGGCATAACCTTCTACATTAATGCAATATCAGATGGAACTTTTAGGAACAACGCCAATATTGGCTAATATTTTTAAATAATGGTTTCAAAAGAGTTTCAAATAGATAGACAATGACCACTCTTAACATTTTAATCGTCCGAAAAAGTCTTTCATTATAGTTTCGTTATAGATTTTACTTGCACGGCGCTATTGATACGATGCGCACTTGCCGAAGGTTTGCTAAGCTTAATATCATGATTTTGTGGCTTTGCCAGGAAAGTTACCATAGATCGAAGGTTCCTTGCGACCGCGAAAAATAAATACATTTTCATCTCGAAGTCCGATAATAAGGTATTCCTATTAGAGAAGACAGTGTGTACAGAGAATTCATATAACAGAATAATACAAACCTTTATCGTAATTTTTTTAAAATAATATGGTATATTAATAGGAATCGGATACATATACATATATGTTCTGTATGTATAGGTTAATATCTTCAAAGTTATAAAATACAACTTACTTATAAGAGAGCTCCTTTAAAATGTATGACTCCGAGCTAATGTCTGAAACAATAGAAAGTACAAAGATGAGTGTGAGTACAAAATGATATTGCAGCAAAATTAAAAAAAGAATGTTAAAAGAAAACGTTTTAATTGGGTTAAATAATATCCGAGTGAGATAATTTAAGTTTTCTCGACACATATTGCTGCGCGAATATAAAACTAAACCAATTACAAGTTTTCCAATATGCCCGGCAAATTATGGCAATGTAAACTCGCTATGGCCCACGGAGAGCCTTCTTACACGGTTCGCTTTCGTTGAAGTGAAGTTTGAGGCGCGAGCTGATTTACAAACGCACACACGTTCACGTACCTCGTAAATTACATACCCTCAAATGGGACATTTTTCACTCGAATACTTAGCGTATATTACAAAGTTTTCGCTAATTTTCAGTACTCGCTTGTTTTTTATACCATTATTTTAGTAGTTTTATGTTAATTTGTGTTATTTATGATTCCTATTAACGCCTCTTATTCCAACAAATAGCTTGCGATGCACAACTCGACTAAAATTAAGGATCTTAAGGTTTAGTTTCATCATATTAGCTGTTTAGGCTACTTCACTTAACTTACTTCGTTTAAACCGTTCAGATGTCCACATGGAAAGTGCGTAACGGACCATCGTTTGTCTGATGATGTCAGAATTAGATTATTTAATTACATTACAATACAAACTACAAAATGCTTGTTGTAAATCATCGGAATAGCAATTCCGTTCATTCTTATAATCATGCCTTATCATGGACTCCCAATGTCCCAGTAGTATTTAGCAACACCAGTACAAATGAGGTAACAGCACATCGTTACCTATAGTTTAAGGCTGCCTCCACCATGATTGAAGGGATATATGGACTTTACTCTATTGTCTACAATGATAAACAAAGTTCCAAGTTATACATATATATTTCACTCAACATGTGTTTATAAATGTAACAGATGGACGCAAATATATGCAGACATCAACGCGTATGATTTAGAAATTTGTTACATTTAAAATTAAATTAAATTCCAAAGGATCTCGTTGGCTACAAGCGAAGTGTTTCCTACGCAATCGCGCGGCGTGGTTACATAATGAACTTTAGCAGTGAAAAACTGCATTTAAAAAGTCCATTACCGGGCGGCGTTCTTTACGCCGGGCACAATACGCGCTAACCGACAAAACGAAAGTCGCAGCTAGTTAACGGAATAAAAGGCGTTATTATGAGTAGCGACGTGGCGGCGGACGCGGGGCAGGTAAACACTGCCGTCTGCTATTGCCACTGCTCGCCCGAGCCCTTGCCTTGCCTATGATTTGTGATGTCCGCCGTAGTCATTTAAATATTTAACACAATTTGGTTGTAATTTTAAGATGTGTTCTTTTCGATGTGGATATAGCTTATAGCATTTTTGTTTCTCTTAGATATTTAAAGACAAATATTTAGTATGTGATAAAATATTTCAGTATACCGTCTGCGATGCTATAAAATTAACCGTTAACAAAACATCTACTAAGAATTGTTTATTTCTGTTGTAAGACTTCAAGTTTTACGATCTATCAACAAAATTGCTAATATAGTTAATACTCTCGAATTAAGGGAGATCAAACTTTTGTATTTTTATAAAAACTTTAAACATGAATTAGTGAAGTTACATAAACGCGCGCTTTTCGAACTCAATAGAAGTGCGGCGCACGTCCTACGTAAAACTCGAGGAAAGTATGACAAAAGCACGTGCGCGCCCGAACCTTGCAAACTTCCCGAAGGACACGGTGGCGTTATTTTTAGAGGCGTTTCTGAAAGACGAGGTGTGTCGTTCGCGTCTCAGGGGAATTCACTACGCTTTAAAGCTGGTAATTTGATGTGAGCCTTTCGAGATTTTTCCATGTCCCTCTGCTGCGGCGGCGGCGGCTCGGGCCACGCACGGCCTGAGCGAGGGCGGCGACGCGCCAGATTAATGTCGTGAGGTTTGCGCCACATTTTAAATGTCACGTTCCATTTTTCCAGCCAACATAGTTTGCAGCGGAGCTCCGGCGTTCACATTTCCGACAACTATAACTGTTGAACATATCTTGTTAGGTGTGAAATCGTTTTGCTTTATAATATTACAGCGAATCTTTAAGTATGAAGTTAAATTATTTCATACGTTTCATACATTTTCTTTGCCTTTATTTTATTTCAATGTTGTTATCTAAACTATTGTTAACATTTATTCTGTAGTCTAAATGTACAAATATATCAATATAATGTTCGTCTACAATATACGACTGAAAATGGTATTACCTAAACTATATCCAACATGGAAACACTGCGATGGAAAAACGGCAAAGTCGTAAAACTGGCGCCCACCAATCACCAAATAAGGTCGGCGCGGCACCGGCGAGACGCGCACTGGTGTCCTTGACTCCCGGCCAAATGACATAAGTTGGCCCATGGGTTGGGTGCGGAATCTTACCTAATCGATAAACTAGACGGACTGAATGAGGAACCCGAGACATCGATAAGCCGCACCCACGCCGCCAGTCTATTATATAATTACTAGTACGCGCATCCTTGAACCCGCTACAATGGTAATCCGTCACATTACATGCATCATAATAACGCGTCTATTTATATTTAGAAACTAAATAAAAAAATATCGAATAGCTACAAAAGTTCAAAGTTTTACTCATTTTTTGTTTCTTTTAATTTGACTACACTGATATTACTTGACGGTAAGCAACCTTCGGATTTAGAAATCCCAAGGTAAATTCTGGAAGGTGCTTAGCTAGTTTTTGGAAATGTATGCCCCGACTTGCGTCTTTGCCTATATTTGAACTTTTTGAATATGTTATGAAATACCGATAAAATTGCAAGCTTCCTAAAGGTTATAGCTTTATGTCGAGTATTTATGTCTTGTTAAATGTTAATGGCAGGATACTCAGACACATTTATTAAATTTAATAATAATACCTAGTCATTAAATCAGAATTTTGTTGATTACTTGACGAAATGAGTAATAAATACACGTATGAGCAAAAATAAATACATAGAGATGGATACGTAAGTCACCATCTTTGTTTGAATAAATTACTTTTTTATTTGTTATATTATTATAGCTATTTCCAAACGATTTTACACTTCCAATCAATTATTTTTCAGTCGTCAGAGTTAAGCTTTTTAAACATTTGTTTAATACGTGATGAACATTCGTGATAATCAAGAGTTACAGTGCACATCTGTCAACTTTTTTGTAGGAAAAAGGATAAAAAGGAGGAGGGGATGTCAGCCCGTGGTATCTCCGTAAAGTAGAGTTAAAAAATATAAAGACATACCTCTAATTCAAAACTATTTACCGTTAGGTAGTGGTATTTATCAATTTTTGCTCGGTTGCTAGTTTTAATAGATAAAATAAGTACGTTATAGAAAAATTATGTAAGATAATGGGAATATCGCTTGTAAGTTTCAGGAAATTGAAAAGCTATCGATGACTAAATCTTAAGAAAATATTTTTAACATCAGAAAATTTAAAACGATTTTGATCATGAATTTATTTATGTTTCACGTTTAATGATTTTCACAACGACACAACATTTTCTTTACTGATTTTCTTTATACTTAAATTGTTCAGACTTGCCGATGTTGTCAGATTAAATTTATTGTGACGTCACGTCGTAATAAAACGAATTAAATTGGAGAATTAATTGATTGATCTTACTGTAATTTCACATTGTCTGTCAACTGCGCCTAGTTGTAGGCCATGTTCAATGAAAACACGTGCTCGCGATACTACAACAAGGTGACTGACTTTTTCCTTCGACTGCACCGACATCGTAGTACCCACCTATGTGAATGGTAGTAATTATGCACTCACGGTACGTTGTTAAGTAATGAATAATATAACAATAATGCAACTTGTTTATTGGTTTTATATATAAACGGAGTATTAGATAAGTTGACAGTTGTATATTTAGACATATGCAATCACCTTATGGGCTAAAGTACGGTTTGTAAAACGTAAAATTTTATGTTAAACAAATCAATTCTTGATGAACTAATAGCGGATTAAGGTATATCTTTTAATTTTGTGCTGCAAATAAATAGAATTTTTTTGAGCACTTTCTTCTGTTTACGATGTGTTAACACAGATCTTTGAGGAGGTAAATGGGGGAGTCCTAATTGCGTTACTACGTCCAGCAGTGGATGACTGTTGGTTGAAAAGAAGAAGAATTCCGTCCGATTGTTACTTGTTATTATCTGTGCACTTTATTATAAAAGACAGATGTACTGAACCACTGTCCATTAATTCATGATCCAAGAACAATTTTTGTCTGTTGAAATGTACCTCAACATAAGTTCGATAAGATGGCAGTCAATGAAAAACATATGTGTAACTACAACTGTACTACAGACTTCGATTATTTGAGGTTTCCTAAAAAAATATATAATATTTGGCTCAGGCAAACAATATACAAAAGTATATACGAATAAACCAGTCCGTTTTGAATATGAACTGAGTCTAAGCATGCTCTGTTCGATTCAGTACAGTTTTGGGAGTGAACTCAATCAATGATTCGGTGATCGATAAGCGAACAAAGCGCATTAGTGAAGCGATCGCTAAACGTCCACTTCGCCGGTGAGCAAACACGAAGGCGTAATCCGTCCGGTGGCACTTAGCGCGCGCCGCAAGCTCCACGCTCTAATTGCACATCAACTAATCTGTTTGGAAACGCACACATCACCATTTTAGGTTTCGCCACCTCGCACGATGGACAGAAACTTGCAGCCTTGTGTCAATCACCTCTACTTTCATTGTTTCTCCCAAAGAAATGTTGAACGAAAAAAGAAACTTAAGATCTTATTTTTTAATTCAGTGCTAGTAAGAAATCCCAATGCAAAAGATATCTCCTAGCAAAAATTGCCTGAGCGGTATATTAAACAAAAGATGTTATCACAGAGGAAATGTTATCAAACAAAAAATAATAGCCTATTTTTAGCCTATTTTTGTTTGATCCCGCGATTAATAAAATTCAACGGTAATATCTCAAAATTTTAAGAGTGCTTAAATGCAAATAAATTTTTTTGAAAGGAAAAACTACTATGTCGTCAAGATGTTAAACATCTCAGTCCGACCATGACCGAGGCTTACGAAGTGCTCTAAAGTCTAAATTTTGAAATGTTTGAATTGGAAGTGATTAAATTTCTAAAAATTATCCGTAGTCTGCAAACATAACGATTTTGTCTAAAGACACGATATTATACCACGCAGTAAGGGCAATACCCAACGTGTATGTTAATACATTATATAAATGCATATTTTAAACACATGTCTTGAAAATTATCAAGAGATCAGTATACTAAGTAAAAGTGTAAGATGGATTTGTTAAGAAGCCTAGTGTACTTGTATCCTGCTTATTAACTACCTATCTCTTAAAGTTGTCACTTTTTCTAACAGAATTTTGCTAGTAAACGATATAACATTTAGCTTTATATACTCGTAAATAGTCACCGATAAACATAATTTGAAAATAAGATTATAAATTCTAAAATAAAACAAGAATGGGTCTTGGAAATTGAGTAATTTATATTGGCATTAAAGACGTCGTTAAAGTTAATAGAAGAATGCATTTAACCTATAAGTTATAACAATATTATAACCATCAACTCTTCTTTATTTTAACAAGAACTTAAGAAGAAAAACTATGACAGACAAAATTATAGCGTTAATTGCTCTTCAAGTCTTAACTTTATAGTAAGAATGCGCAATTAAAAGGCTGTAGGCGACTTTACACTCGCTGAAATACGTGCCAAAGTATCTTGAGCCAATTCATGTCTCCATTAAATTTTATAACAACAACTACGTATTGTACCCAATTGTCTAAATATTCTCGTCATTTGTTAACATATTTTGTATAAAGATTCTTGAATTCTTGGGAAAAAAAAGTCAACGAAACTTTAGTCCTCTAACGCGTTTTGTCAAATTCGTAGTGAAGCTTATTTTGGGTTG
>DWTW01001623.1:0-12279 GCA_018246275.1 Papilio slateri
GTACTCTTTCCTTTCTTCCCTAGTAAGGAAAGGACGGGAAGGGAAAGAAGCTTGAACGGGGAGGGTATGAATGGGAGAAGGAAATATCCTTTTTCCAGTCTATCCCCTCTGTCCATTAAAGGTAGGCACCGCATCTGCGACTCATTTGCTTGTTGCGGATGCCTATGGGTAGTGGTCACTTAACATCAGGTGACCCGCTTGCACGTATACCACCTCATTCCATAAAAAAAAACTCGGCATCGCATCTGCGAAGTAGCCCTATAGGGAAAACGTATGCTCTTTTCGCATCGGTTTAGAAATATCATTGGAGACAAATCATTTAACAAGGTACTTGTTGGCAGAAAGTTGGCGAAGATAGTACGGTTGAGGAATGCTATCCATTACGATGGAGAAAAGTCATCATTTCATATTTATTTGATAAATGGATACGATTACATTTGTTCGAATACATTACATAGAATTTTAATTTGCTGTTATGTTGCCAAAGTATGTAACAAAATGAACTATGGAGAGGTCTTTCCCAAGGGCCTTGTCGAATCAGGCAATATCACTAACTATTTGAACCTTTATAAATATTAAATTAAACGGATAACATGTTTTCATTCAAACTTCTGGCAATAGTTCACTAGAGACTCGGTGTGGAAACATAGCCCCAAGCGTTTACACTAAATTTAATTTTCCCTGTAGAGGAAAGTATAATATGCTAAAAACCTAAATTAGTTAGGTATAATATGGGAATCGACCTCTCAGGTAATTAAAGCTCCAATTTCTACTTTTACACAGCCGCCTTTATGATAACTTAAATCAGAAGTCGGAGATGAGGTACTTAATCTGTGTACACTTACTGATGTTTATTTGCAGCACCGGCGTAGTTATCTATCACCTCGGTACCGCTCGAGGCAACTGTATTTTATTAATACGTTTTTAATATTCATGGATATATATGAACCAAAAGAAAAAAAACTATTTTAGGGTGTTTCAATCTTTGATAAATAATGCTAGGCGTGAGTTTGAATGATAATATTAGAAACAAATTAGTAATTCGTGGCCTAAAATTCGACGTTGTGAGTAACTTAGAGAAAGGTATCCTTCGGTGGTTTGAAGATGTTAAAAACATCAATGAAGAAACAGTGACAAGACAAATATATGTTGCCAAAGTAAGTAACAGCGTCCTAGACGAACTTATACCGACTGAATTGGTGGCATACTAAAGAGAGGTGGTGTTAAAAGTACTCGTAATCGACTAGAATGTATGCGTAGAAATATTAATGTCGATGAAGCTATAGATAGTAACAAATGGAAATCCATAATTTCCGCTTATCGCCTGGGTAACGGGCGTAATTGCTGATTTATTTCATTTGTTATTAATTAATAAAATGAAGATAGTATAATTTCAAACAATAATTGAAGCTGACTGACTGTAAATTTGCAGTCTAGATCTTCACAATTTTAATTGGATCACACGCTAATATGATTATCTGTCTGGCGGAGCAGTATATTGCAGGAGACTGATATTCCGTAATTGTGTGCGATTGTGGGCGATCATCAGACTATGTTAATTATTGCAGATGCATCGTCTGTATGCAGTCAACTAAATTATACTATAAATAATGTTACTAACATATTTAATAAAACCGCGTAAATTTAATTAGTGCTCGTTATTCAAAAATAATTCGTTAGCACAGTTCTAGTCCACGTCTCTCAATACTGTGACGTACTCTAGGGCTATTGAATTAAGTCTTAAGTCACGCTTAAAGCGAAATCGATGTTTATTTATTTAATCGGCTGGTGATCTATTTGTTTTCTGGTAAAACGTTACCAAAAAGTGTTCATTAGTCGAGAAATATGTTTAATAAACAAGCTCGTACATTTCATAAGGAAGCTGAAACGAAAAAGTCTGTAAAAAAGATTGTGAAGATCTTGTCATGTGCAGAACACAATGAATTTAGAAGTGCTTTTGTCGAGGTTTCTTAAAGTGACCCTACAACCCGTAACTCCCATTTGGCGTTCCGTAATCGACATAATATACGTATAATAATATCAAAGGAAAATTCTGATGAGATGTGTTTCAACAAAGGCTGAACTACAAACTAGGTAATCATAGAAATTTCTGTACCGTGCTACGTTTTAACAATGAATAACATTCCGTAATAAACATTCGCAAGTTGTATCCACAAAAGCACGCGCGGTACGCAATTATTCAACCAACTGGGAAATTCCTTCTAATACTATTCGGATAGCATTTGGTCTGGTTTTGTAAATTGCGGAACAATCCCAAATCAACACAGGCGCTATACCAATTTCGTATTGTTTGTTTATATTAACTACTAGATTTTGCTCGCGGCTTCGCACACATTCGTTTCTTATTTTCCTCGCTGGAAATTTTTGTAATTTTGAATTTTTGTAATATGAATTTATAGGTGAATGTCATAAAGTTTTCATCAGTTTCCACGGTAATATATGGCATGGCAGTAACAAACGGTCAAAAGTTGTTATTGCGATGTCATATATTACCGTGGCGACCGATTACATTTAACTATACCTGGGGAAGTCTTTTCGGGACACTGACTTTTGACCCCTGACTGTGTGTTTACAAAATTTCATGATGATCGGTAGAGTAGTTTACGCATGAAAGCGTAACAAACAGACAAACAAACAAACTCACATTTACATTAAATTTAATATTAGTAAGAATTAGGATTGTGTTGAATAGTACCAAAACTAGTGTTTTTCACTCAATAAGAATGATTTTATTTTAGGTTTATTTGACATTATTTTAGTTATAGTATTTGAGTACTTCTACTACTACGTACAACACCAGATTTTTCTGTATCTGTAGAAAAACACCACGAGATTACAGACAACTAGAGTATTTTTCTACTCATATGGGTACACGAGTATGAGTAGAAGAATACTTTTCTTTTTTTGAGCCAGAGAATGGGTCAGGAACCAAAAGGTAAAAATAGGCTTAAATGGGAATAAACAAAAGTTTTAATTAAGAAGTATATGTTTTTTCTTTATAGAACATTCAAAAGAATAAATAATCATTGATAGAATGAACTAATTCTGAAAGACCCTCAATGGTCTGTATACGCCGCGAGTTAAGCCAGTCTATGTATTCATGTTAAGAACGAATCGTCTCATTGAATTTTCAACGCTAGAAGCTTTGCATTATTGAGCTCCTCTCTGTTTGGGAACGCTTTAATATCCCGCCGTCTGATTCAATTTTGTTTGCTTTCTGCAAGAGCCGATCTTTCGCATTTGAAATAGTCGATTTCTAGATTTTTCGTTGGGTAAAAAGAAGTTTTTCTTTTACAAACCGATACTTAAATATGACTTCTATATTGGATGTTCGAAGGTCTAAACATAAGGTTGCAATTATTTAAATTAATCTTAGTAAATACTACGATATTTGTGTGTGGTGAAATCTTACAAATAAATATTAGGTCATAAATGTAACCAGGTCTTATTTATAGAATTTGAGCTATGTATAGATAAAATTACGATACTTTTTTACATATCGATTGAAAATAACTGCGATTTAATGTTATGAATATTTTTCTAATAAACAAAAGTTTTTATACAATACATAAAAATAGATTGACCGGTCGCAAGGTAGGATAACTTGTACAGTGTCACTTTGGAAATACTATGTCCCAATTTAAGTGACAAAGGTCTATAGCCTTTGTCATTTAAATATGAGAGTTGGGTTGACAATGCGATACCCCGAATATTTTTTGTTTACTTACATAACTCCAATTCTTTATTTTTTTAATAGAATAAAGTTTATATAAAACACTAGCTGTGACCCGCGGTTTCACCCACCGTGCAATTTAATTTAAATAAAATCATGTTACCTACGTACTTGCTATTAATCTAATCTAAAAAAAATAATATAAGATAATAGACAGAATGTAGCTGTTACCGGGGAGTGCCGCGCGTCTTCGAAATACGCGCGTTCTCTGCGAATAACTCAATGGACAATGGCGCGTTGAACACACACGCGTTGGTCGTGTCCAACCGACATGTCCAGCCTAAACTGAACCTATTTGATATGATTGATCATATAGATCTGAGGTCAACTTACCAATGTATGTAAAAATAAAATCTCCGAAACTGTTTCTTTTTCAACTTTTTATAAACTTTCAATAGTCATCATTTTACAGACTATATATAGTTAATTAAAGTTTGCGCTGATGCGACTGAACAGTATTTTTATCGAACAAATACTCGACATGATTCTTTAAACTAACTTCTTTATTTATGAAGTGATTGAAATAGTACAATTAAGTTTATTACAATTAACACTAAATTTTAAGTGAAGCTTACCACAATACATTAGTAAAAACCGCACCCAAATTGGTTAAGGCGTTTCTGAGATTAGCGTGCACAAACACACACAGACAAAAAGACGAAAACTCTAACAATCATTTTGGGTTCTACTGCGTTAAAAAAATTAATGATAGTTTTTCTCATATATCTTCGATGTACAGACAGCGATCAGTTACATTTTTATTATATGTATAGATTAAACCACAAACACAAATTCCTGTTTTCAGAATATACACGAAACTTCCTTTTTTTATTTTGGCTTTTAGGAAAGTTACTCTCAAGGCAGACAAAATAAAAAAATGTTTCAAAAATATTAATACATATTAACAAGAATATTGCCTCATTTATTACGACACGAAAAACGGGAAATAAATTAATAAATAATAATTAATATTACTGTAATACTAAATAACATTTACGCTATACCAACTACAAATATGAATTAATTAATTTTATATTTATCTATGAAAAAAATAAAAACAAAAAGCTTCTACTATGAATCATATAACATTCAACATTGTGATATTAAATTCGTAAAAATAGAAATTATCATTGTAATTTCGTTTTCTTCCACAAACCTCGCACCGAGCCTTTTACTGAGAATCATAAAACAGTGACACGTTCAGGGAACTCCATTGGATTTATACTTCTTGCATTAACATGCTCGTTGAGAAAAAAATTGATGGATGTCTTAGAAAAAAAAACAGACGCGGGTCGAGACGCTTGTACCTTACAATCGAGTCTTACATTATTTGCGGCTCCACAAAAAAAAACAGATTTAAATGGAACACACCTGCCGGGTGTATTTATTACATTGGTATGGTATATACCAAATATTTCAACTTTAGTTATATCAACCGTATCAGTGAATATTAAGACTGCTTTAATAGAATGCAAAGTATAATTTACCAATCATTTATTCATTCGGGAATACAATTATTTATAAATAAATTAAGCAAGAACAATACATTTTATGTCGATATAAAACAATACACCTTTGATTATGATAGGACAGAATTCACATTAATAAATAAAATGTTTGCTAAGACTAGAGAATGATAAAATGCCCTAATTGTGTTAAAACGAGAGGTAGGAGAGCTTGGAGTTCTGAGGTACAGGACTCGTTCTAGTTCAGACTCTAAACTCTATATCGAATCGAATAATTCAAATTTAAAATTTAAAAAATAATTTCCAAATAGTTTTAATTTGTAAGTACAGTCATTCTTGTATGTAGGTAATTATATGATTATGTCCTTGATTTCTAATTACCTCTAGCAAAAAGGCCATTGTATTTAAACTTTACGTCAGTGCTCAATAAAAACTTTTTATTATATAACAATTTCATTTGCGACGATATTTACGTGAAGACTAGACTACACATTGAAATTAAACTATTTTTACGGATTTTATCGCGTTTAATAATGTTTTTGTCCCGATGTCCTATTTTCTGGCGAGCCTATTCATTCTTCTTTTGAAGGTACCCACATTATAGTTGGATGTATGCACTAAAGCTGGCAACTTCTTCAATCCATTCGCTCTCCAGGGATGGAATATTAATCAAAGCGGCACATTAAAGAAAACGCTAGTTTAAAGAAATTACATTTTTCTATAGCCCGTTTCTTATTACATTTTTCACAAAACGACCTTCATTGGTAGGAAATATCTGACTAAAATGTTCGCAAATTCTCGTTATCTTTAAAACTAACATAGTATATCGCAAAGGTGACATCAGAATACAGTTTGCAATATGCAGGTGCTGTGATAACGGATGGTGCAAACACTTATCTAGGACACAGCAAAAATGGAGGAAGACTATTGTAAAAATTTAGTGATTTTTACAATGTTTTCAGTTATCATATATACTGAAATATAGTTATTACTGTCGCTAAAGATGGATAAAGTCCGGAGATAAAATCTTAATAACGTTTGACGGTCAAGGTTGCGTGATCCACACGAGAACGCCAATGGATCCATTCCAGCAGTCGACGGCTAATGAGAACCTGCATTTTTATATCAAACGTTAAATAACAGAAAAAATACGGTAATCCTTGCTTGCCTTAGAAGTCTATATTTTGTGAAATACTATAGAGAAGTAAATATTTGCGTGATCATAAAGGTTAAAGAACAAAAAACGCAAGAACTCAAACCTCTCATCTACAACGACATTATCATGTAATACTAAAACATGGTACCATTTTTCCTTGTAATAAAATAAGTGTCATAGTATGTACCCTTGACGTTTTCAGACAAAAAGTAGTGTGCCATATGGCGGTTAGATTTGTACCAACTTACCAAGTTCGCTGCGTAAGATTATGCATGTTTTAAGTCGTGTGATCCTTTACCCTTGAATTGGCGTCTTGGTTACAATCAGGTAGACGTCCAACTCGTCTCGATATCCAGGGATATTCCAAAAAAATATGAGAACATTTGCGTGCGAATTACGAAATAAAATGAAGGCATACGTTTTAAATTGCACATAATGATAGGATGTTTCACGAATACGTCAGTGTTTCCGAGAAACGATAAACCATTATGATATCGTATTAATCCCAAACCGAAAATTAATAAACATCCGAATTTCTTATAAGTTTTTTTTTGTAGATCCTCATACAGTAATGATTTGGGTACAGAAGTGGACTGATAAGAAAAGGGCCGGGTCTATTTGAGAGCATAAGATGAAGTCAAAGAAGAACGTAAGATTAAATAGTATATTTAATAATGTACCCTGACTGATCCGTAGACTGCTGACCCGTAAAAATATTCCCCAGAGTATCGATCACAAACCGTAATCATTTACCGTGAGTTCACATTGCTGAAAACATCACATAAAATTAGGTTAGTCTGAGTTTCGTTAATGTTCGTACGCTTACAAAACGTCTAGAAGTTGAGTTTACGTAGTAAGTGGTGAGTAAAGACTGCAGACGGGTGTGGCCGCCACAGCGGAGGCTGGTCACTGTCCGCATTCCGCTCAGTTGAAAGTAACACGGCATCCGGCAGAGAAAAATTACCATCTCTCTCGCTCACGCTATCAAACAAGGCACTACGCCTGATATACTGACACGTAACGTCCGAGTTCATTGTACTATACTAACTCATCGTTTATATAATTGTTTTAAATATACATGACCTAGAAGCTCAGCAATGATCGTACCTGGATGATACAAACCCGTGTCTTATGATTGATCTGCAGCTGAGCAAGACATTTGTGTATTCTATAAAATCAACAATTTTTTTTTAGATCTAGTCAATTCATAACGGATGGCGATGGCTTTACTACTATTAAATTTGCGATTAAAAGAAGTTGGTTAAGAAGCGATAGCTGTTTTCTGTTTACCTCAATTTGATTAATAAGATATAAGAGTTTATTTTATTTAATCAACTTGTCTTCATGTTTTTCGTTGTATTATTTCATCAGTTAATATCTTTTTAATCAATTCAAACAACTGACTGAAACGAATATTAGATTAACATATTACATATTGTGGATTAAATTAATAACAACGTTTTGATACAAGAAATACAAAACGCGCTACTATACTACTATTCTGTTGACACAACTCATGATCACAATAATTAGTGGAGGCCTACGCCCAACAGTAGACTTGTATGTCAGATGGAGGAATATGTTATTTAGAAAACAATATAATACAATATTTTAATGTACTTTGTAAAGTAAACACAATGGTTTTGACATTTTATATTCAACCTTGAAGTATTGTTCGCGTCACATGCTTTTGCAAATGTAAAAATATATCCTGTTATCAAATCTATTACAAATTTGTTTAAATTATTATAATAGGATTTTTTAAAGACACTGTTAAATAGCAATGAATTACCATTTCATGGTATAAGGCGGCAAGCGAGGAAGCGGCTCAACTGTTATTATGTGATTACGGCTACCCAGCAATCCTCAACAGTTAAAAGAATAACGCATAGTGCAAGCCTTTATCTACGAAACTCCCCCTCGAGTGTATAAGGAAGAGAAGGTAGAAGGAGTCTTATCCTAAAACTGTACAATTAGCTATAACTTTCATACCATATCGTCAGACAGGAGACATTTGCATACTGTCCGTTTGTATTTGCAAATGGCGTCTAGCATCGGACGCTTGACGAAATTCGCAATGCTAATAATACAATGGCCAGACGCACCTCTTGCTACCGTCGCATCTGTTCCGAACGATATAAGACGGAAGAAACGTCCCTATACCAAAGGAATAAGTGTTAATTTAATTTAGTATTAAACAATTCCATATAGAAAATAAGGACGCACACATATATAAATCTTAGAGCGTGTAAAGAGTAAGTTGGCGTCGATCGTGGGCGATTGTAAATACGAGATTCGCGTGCTAAAATACGCGGCCTCCGCGCAGGCTACGGTCTACGGGCGTGTACGCGGATAACTTTCGACAGTCATTGAATGGAGGGTTCGATGACCGTGCGCCGAAACGTCGTTCAGATTTGCATGTGTCAATGACACGCGAACGCGCTGCACGCTCGCCGCCGACCGCGGCCTATACTTTTCCTTTCAGCCGTGTCTCGCCGTTTCACTAAGAAACACATTTCGGTCTGACCTCGTGACACTGAATCGGTGCGTTTTTTTACACCGTCGCTTGTGAAATCGTTTGTCCTTCTTATTAACGAGCGTCTGGAATTGGTTATTGGTGATTGGCCTTTAATGAGAGACTTGATTTCTTTATTAAGTATTAAAGGCATTGAGATCACGATCACCACTTTGGAATATGTCAAATTTCGTCCTCATTATAGCAAGGTGTGAGATATTTCGATAAAATGTAACATGTCCATACAATTATGTAGTTTTGGTTAAAAGAAGAATTGGAGTTTAATTTACTAACGCATCAGAAAGCTACAAAAATTCTGTGAATTTGGCGGCCTTTGCACATAAAGATTTCAAACACCACTAGCACCATGAAACCACCATTTAATGAAATGAGTGTAAAAATATTAACGAAAAATGTAAATAGTACCTTTGTACTATCTTGTAAGGTGTGAATACCGTGAACGTTTGCATTTCCTCATAGATAAAGGTCTTGGCTTCTGATTTCGGATCGTTTTCAACGTGAACAAATAGCCGTCGAAAGAGTTCGGCAAGAATCCTCTGGCCATCAAACACGTCGACTTGGAACGTGCGAAATCCAATAAAGAAGTCGCGCCACCTGCGCCTTATTACATTCTTCTAGTGATGTTCGGCGCGCGAGCCTCCCCTGAAATCCTCCCTAACTTTCCATGTCGGAAAGATTGCCGCTTGTTCAACTTTTACTTTGAAAATTCGTTCAATTAGTATCAGTCGCGGAGGAAAAGTTTGCCGGCGAAGTGTTTTCATAATCATACTATTCAATTCTGATTCGTTTGGAATTCGACGGACGAGTCGATGCCGTTCCAGAAATAAATTTTATCGGACTTTCACTAATCAAACTCGACTTGATATATCGATATTATATCGCTGAAGATCAAAGCGAGATTTGAATATTCACGGTAATGGATCACCACTCTGTTTTAATAGTAATATTTTTATTTGATTGCAAATGTTTGATTCTCACGATCTTATAAATGATAATAATTTATTCATAGCTCACAGGTGTGTCTTGTCAGTCACACATTCTTTCAAAAAAGATAATGTATGTTTAAGAATATCGATTAACAAATCACAAGTAAGCAGTATTAAAATATTTCTCGGCTCATTACAGTACGTGGGACAATGGCGTCCCCTGGTGGGTGCCGATTTTAATTGCAAATACGATATTAACATACACGCTTTGTGAGTTCTTGAAAGGTGCGAGTCTAAGACGTCGCGCGATGTCCTTATGCGAATTGTATGCGGTCACGATTACGACGGAGCTATTAAGTACACGGTATTGTCATCACTTGGGTATGCGCGTGCGCATCATACTTAGCCGTATATATGTACTAGCTATAACAATACCGCTACTGTTATAAAGTGATCAACTGCGCAAGATTACAATGTGCTTTTGAATATATGTACTATGAGTTTGTCTATTTGAACTTAGCAAACTCTGGAGCTTTTGATTAACAATGACCACTATTGATTATCCATAAGTATTTTATATTTTTTTATTATTAATGTGCCTAATAATCAATCCATTCATTAAGCCTTATGTATTTCCTTTACTGAACGATTTGTTCTCCAAGCTATGCTTTAATGCATGTCGGTGCTATTTACTGGTTTTGTTCCATCATGCTTCAAATCTTTACTTTACTTACCTTAAAGATAACAATGTGAGACGAGTCTGCGCTCCTACTTTAAATATAACTGTACATTTTGTTAAATTTAATTGTATCTTTTTCTATTATAATAGAAGAAAGAGCACTAATTAACAGGCGGTAAGATTAAATTACAATAATGAGTGTTGGCATAACTGTGCGAGATTCATAATTGGGTAGATATTAATATGTATTTGGGTAGACGGCGAGTGTTCAAAGGCAAACACCGGCGTCCGTTAGGCACACACTTTCCAACCGGTGCTATTTTTTGATTGATTTTCACCGGCCCATATGAATTATCATTGATGCTAAAATCTAATATTTATCGCTCTTTTCAATTATAAATTAACTAGGGCTTAAACTGGAGATTAATGTCGATATAACGAAAACCAAAGCAGTTGTTAAAAAATGTCTTAGCTTTTAGAAAAGAAAAACTTACAATTTTTCTATCGAATGAAAATTTTCAATGAAACTACACTAGGACCCGCGAAGCAAACGCTAGGCACTCTAATCACTCAGCTACGCGCTCGGTAATTCAGATACACAGTGTAGTCTACATGTATAATAACATATAGTCATATATTTGTTTAACCGATTTCGCTAAGCAACGAATAAAAATTGTAACACAGTTACCATTAAATAAAGTTTATCGTTCCAGCATAAATCATGTTTTGAAATGGCCAATGACCAATAAAACGCAATGTTCGGAACGCCCCTCGCCGGTATCGTACACACTTAACACTGTAACATTGAATCTAAAATTAAAAAAATTAAATTCCAAAATTAAGTTGAATAATATCTATATATGTAAAGTGAATCAAAAGAAGTCATGTTTAAGGTATTTCAATATGCATCAAAATATTATTTGGAATACATTAGATAAAGATTGTTCTGAATAATTTAACTTTTTGATAAAAAAAAGTATTACTATTGTAATTAAGAAAAATATAAAATATACTGTTCTCTTTATAATATTAGTATAGATTAAATTAGACATTATAATTTGTTTGTATAAAAACAACCATCTTTTCATTCATTTATTATGAAGTGTTTCAAAATTAGTAATTAATCCTTTATCATTAACATAACTAAACGGTTTATCGCGAACGGCATTGCAAGCATGCTTACAAACTTTTAATTATGCAGACTATTTTTTCAATATGTGAGTCTACATGTGTGAAAAAAAAATTGATGTCTGAAAAGTCTTATAAGTTAAGGTTTTTAGTTTTAAAAAACGATAGGCACGTGGTCACTTACACTTCACAGTAATACATCATGTAAAAAGTGAAAACAGGAACAATTAACATAAATAATTTTATTTTATTGTAAGCAATAAACGTACCTATATAATAATATAACAATTCTTCGGCGAACTGTTTTTATGCAGTATTTTCCATATATCCACATGGAACCGCAAAAGTCTTTAAAGCATTGTGTACAACAGCTTATAAAAAAGCCGTTGTTTTCATACCGAATATTTTATATTTATATCCCTATTAAAATTATTCATCTACTATACATCAAAAACTATATAAAATTACATGACTAGGACAACAGAAAGTATTTTTTTTATGGGATTAGGTGGCTAACGAGCAAGCGGGTCACCTGATGTCAAGTGACCGCTGCCCAAGGGCATCTGCAACAAGCAAATGGTCGCAGATGCGTTGCCTACCTTTAAAGGACAAAGGGGATAGACTGGAAAAGGAT
>DWTW01001624.1:0-12278 GCA_018246275.1 Papilio slateri
GGTCACTTAATATCAGATAACCCACTTGCTCGATTGCCACTTTCTTCTAAAAAATTAAAAATAAAAAAAACTAGGTATATCAACGTACGTAAATAACATTTTGTGTGTGGGCGATATAAAAAATTAAAGCTTCATAATAAATTCTTTATTGGCAAATTGGAAATTAAAATAACCGACATCTTATAAAAAATGTATATAATCGACACATTACTAGTATTGTGGCATAGTAAGACGGAATTCTTGTGAAATACAGAATCTCCATACTTATAACAACATGTAAAGGAAAAAAGTACAACACAAACTAAATTTATGTTAAAAATAAAACAATATAACATTAAAATTCTTTTTAAATTTAAAAACTACACGTCTGCGAAGGTTTATATCCCCGTTAAAGTTTATCTCAACAACAGTCCTATTTATAGCCCGGAATTCCTCGATTGCTGACGATCTTGAGCCATTACAGTCAATACACGTAGTATGGCTTTTATAATGTACATTTAAAAAACCCAGGCAGTTACCGTCATGACTACATATGACAATAATTAAAGTAAATGTATAAATTACTAAAAAAATACACTACAATAAAGACCATCAAAATATACAAAATAAATAAGCGTAGCGCTTAAGCACATTAAGATATCGTGCGCTATAAATATCAGCTACAATGTGCGTAGCATTGTGTAGCGCGTGCAGGTTTGCTTTGAATAAAAGACATAAACGCGTTTGAATAATGTACAAAATGAACGATCGTACATAAGTAAACAACACAAGACAAATTTTATTACTTTTATTATTTTTATTGCCAGAAGTATAGAATACGTTAAGAGGGTCAATACCGTCAATTATTTTGATATTAGATATAATTGCTTGCTGGCATGCGATGTAAAAATTTTAAGCTTCACGTTTTATAAGTTGCGAAGATAAAAATTATCATAACTTCATGTAAAACGCGTTGATAATAAATTAACTCACTTTGGGATTATCACATCGTATTATGATGATGATTTTACTTTTTCTAAAGAAATATAAATAATAAAATACCTTGAAAATACGCGGGTATTCGTATAATAATTTATTGACTAGTGATAGTAAAGGGAAATAATATACGGGGATTCACAGAAAGAAAAAGGTCGAGCTGTGTGCCTGGAAATTCCTCCGCTCTTGACCATCAGACGAAATGAAATATTATGAAAATTCTAAAGAAATGTAAATTCTTTTTAAAACATGCGGGAATCCGCAAAATATTTTTTGCTATAGTGGTAGTAAAGGGAAATAATATACTGGGATTCGCAGAAAGAAAAAGGCCAAGCTCTGTCTCCCGGAAATTCCTCCGCTCTTAACCTTCAGACGAAATGAAACATAATGAAAATTTTAAAGAAATATAAACACTACAATTCATTGAAAACATGTGGGGTCCGTAAAATAATTTATTTGTTATAATGGTACTAAAGTGAAATAATATACGAGGATTCAAAAAAGTTAAAAGGTCGCGTCGTAAGTCCCGGAAATTCATCGTCTCTTGACCTTCAGACGAAATGAAATATGTCCACTACCGGGGTCTTTATTTGACATCCTTTTATATAGCACTTCTTATACGGATATTAATCATCACTTTCATTACAGTCGTAAAATGTCGCTAAAAGACAAAGACCCTGTATTTTATCGCGAAATCCATCGACCATAAATTCGTCTTATATACGTTTATTTGTGAATAATCGTTAAGGTACAAAGGAGTGAGCCGGAAAACTATTAAAGACGCCTTGAAGATACTTCCGTACATTTCGATAATTTCTACAATTAATTAATGACATCTTAAAGGTATGACTTCAAAACGCTGAAATGACTTATTAAAGATTGTTACGGCGTCATCAGAAGGTTGCACTTATCGACATTTCTTCTACTTAACGTAAAGCTGACTTATTGCTGACAATGCATCTATGAATTTCCTTTATAATACTCAAATGCTCTGAAATATCGACACGTAATTAATAGCGCCTAGGTACGCAAGAAATTGCGATACTCATAGCTCATATTAACACATTTGTGTTATTTAATAGTACGCAGATAGCACATAGACACCGCCTAATAACAGCGTATAAATCTAGCAAGTGGCACAAAGATCACAACACCGCATCAAGAGGTCGCTTTCAAGGGCAGACTGTGTATTTTTATTGGTTTTATTTCGAAGATTGTTTTCTTAACCTTTTAATTTCGTGCTGTTAGAAAGTCATACATAATGCCTCTCTCTCTCTCTCTCTCACACTCTCTCTCTTGCACATTAATCGTTGTTTTTTAGCATACTACAAATCTAATTGACATCCCTTCGCCTAGGAATCCTAGGATGCTGTCGCTTACTTTTTTGACATTTGTACTATAGAGGTGATCAATTTTCAATAATTTGCTCATTCAATGACATGACATCTGATATAGTAGTAGACTCATATAGTAAAAATTCATTACGTTTTTTACATTTATACGAGGTACCCATTGAGATTCGCTTCTTCCGCAGAATATATCGACTACAAATATTGTCAAACTTATTTGTTAAAAAGTGAAAATGTTAAATATGACATTTGCGAAACAAACTAAGTGGACCTATAATCGCTGTCTATAAAATAGCATAAAAATAACAATTAGGTGTATAGGCAATATGTAAATTAAAATAAAAAAATCATTTTCTCAAAAAGGGAGTGACACGATGTGACAAAATACAGAATAAAACTTTGTGCAATACTAGTTAACTTAAAACGAAGCAACGGGTAATTACTTAATCGAGTCCCAATGTCACAACATTTCTCGAGTTTTAAATGTCAGTAATCTTTGACTGTAGTCCTACTGTGAGGGCTTTAACCCCATCAGAAGACGCTACACATTTGTAGACGTAGCTCTTTGACAAATATTAATTTAAAAAATGTAATATAGTTTTTATACACTGAATAATATTTCTTCATATTTATTCATATCATTACATTTATTTTCTAAATTAGAACAATGCGGGCAAACAAACAATTGATAAATTGATAAATGCGGGTAAGGGTAAAAGAGTAACGTAGTCAAACTATATTCAAGTGGGTGTCACAATCAGGGGTCACTTTTAAACATTCTGAAATGAGTATGATATCATCTTTCAATTTCGAATTATTTATTATTCCAATTTTTACTTTTACTTAATATTGTCAATTTAAAAGTTAAAAACATCATTATAATGTCTAATGAGGAACTAATCAAGAATGACAACTTTCTAAAAACTGTATATTTCGATTAACTTTCGGATTCAGATACAGAATAGCAGTTTCAAAGGAAAGAAACAACAAATCTGTAGACTTAATTAACAATCCAAGGTTTAACAAAATATAATATACCGGGTATTCTACAGAGTAAAAACTGTAGTAGCATAACACCCAAACAGCATATGTTGTTAGAGATGATGAGTATTTTTACGGTCCTTTAGAATATAATTATAATTTCGTAGAAATTATCACAAAGTTCGTATTGCGGCGTTACTCTCGACTCGTTGCAAAACATGACTTCGTTACGGTCTCAAAACCCGAAAACATTTCACATATAAGTTGTATTGTACTTAATGAGTATGCCCATGAACTTTTGCTTTGCTTGGCAATACTGAGAACGGGGGAAATCTTGATTAACGAACACGGAAAAAATGAAATTTGTCTTAAGAAGTCTTCGAGCTTTTTTTTTTCAGTACAAAAATATAATACAACCAAGCCTTTTGTGCATTCAAATAACAAAATAAAAGTATTGCAATGTATCGCATAAGGTTTCGTTAAAAAAAATCGGCGAATAATAAAATTATTAACATTTTTGTTGACCATTTTAGCTAAAACTCGTCCTAGGAGATGTTACGTCTTACGTTTAGAATGAGAATTACATTAAAATTAACCCCAAGGTGTAACATATAACATGGCATATAAGACCAAAACTTTTTAAAGCTGACTGGAAGTATTTCATGTAATAATGGGTAGCAATAGTAGTAAAAATAGGTAAGGCATTAGTAGTAAAAAGTGTATTTCGCAAAAGGAATATATTAAAAAGAAAAACACTAGTGTATAATTAAATAGAAGACATATTGCCTAACATAATAGAATAAGACGGCCCTTATCAAGTCGCGGGACCGGGCGTAAACGTGTGCAATTAATATCGCACCCATAGCCGTTGATGAGTTCATTGTTTGCGAGTACCGACCGAAACAGTCTTGCCCAACTGCGCCGGGCTAAGCTCAGCGTCCGCAAGGACGTCTAGTAAGTGGTGGCCGCCTCTGCGGCTATTTAAATATAAGAATATATTTGACATGTTCAATCGGCGGCGCGCCGGACAGGCCTGCGCAATTTACAACCGTATACTTATGCCACTCAAACTTTTTCACTTCTTAAGTAGAATATAAAAATTTGAAGTATAATTGAAAAAGGTTTAGAGTAATTAACTGTTAATTCGAAACAAATTATTAGTCATATTTGAGTCCTAATAAAAGCGTAAAAGTTAATAGCGATTGCTACCTCCGTCCATCTCAATAGGATTAATACTTATTATTATTAATTATATTAGACGTGGGAGCTTATTTAAATAAGCACTTTACATAGAATAGTTTTACTTCTCGAAATTTGTAAGCACATCCGCGAAGTCAAGTTTAATTATTTCACAATCAATAACCCGCACCTATAAAGCTCGTTCTTCCTTACGCAATATATAAACTATAGTAAAAATCGTCAGATTAGCGCGGTGAATAATAATGCGATAGGTTATTGCGAAAAACCATTTGGAAATTCGTTTAGAAAGAGAGAAATATTATACAGTAGGCAATAGGCAATATGATACTGGAAACAGTAAAACTACAACTGAGTTACGATAAAGCTCAAATATTTTACAAATGTTACGCTCAGTTATCAAAGCGCACTTCGAATAGAATAAAATGGTTGAACGTTAGAAACGTAGATATTTTATGAATTGAGATACGATAACAAAGCTAAGATTTTGTCCATTCATAGATTTAGACATTCAATAAAATGTTACATGAACCATTAGACTTGAAACATTGTAGGATTGTGCTTGATAGACTAAAACATTTTCCACGTCGCTACGCCCTTTTGTATTGTCAGCACGTAATTTAGAATTGAAGAAAATGTTGTAAGTCGAAAACATATGCTAGGTAGTGTGCGTTGCCGCAAACTATTATACAATGATTTCGACTGAACAAATAGCTATGTGTTCCGCATTTCTAGTGAGCTTCATTTACGCAGGACGTTACGTACGGCGCTGCCCGCTCGAACGATTCCTTTACCTAAATAACTAGCAGTAATAGAAACTAAGTAATGACAATTAGTAAACTTACTTAATAGACAATATATTCATTTATTTAATTCCGTTTAGCTTTAACAGTGCAACAGACGATGTGGAAGCAAAATCAGTATTAACATTTCTAAAAAATAAACTTGTCTCCTGCCCTGTCTGTCCACTTAGCATTTTTAATACATTTAAATTCGAATTACTGTAACCTACATTTTCCGCTAGATAAATCAACACTTTTACAAAATTCTTACTTAATCAGTCAAGGACGGTACGCGGATCAAAGGCTCGATGTCTGACTTCGTATTATACGAGCTAACGAGGCCAATGTTCGCAAAATAGACCAGTATAAAAGAAGAAAGGCTCCATAGTACTCCTTGGCACGACAGGTTACTTACCCAGATTTGGCGCTATTAAAAATTCAACGAATCTCTCACAACTTTCACTAACAGTCGGCCAGCGTGTGATGCCGCTTTGGACTACTGCCGCGTAAACAAATAACGTTCATTCATTCTGTCTCGAGCAGGTCACGTTTAGAGAAACTTAATAAAAAAAATGTTATCTACACCGATTCCATTACGAACGGATATTACTGTTAATAATTTCTAGTCTATTTTCAGTTAATGATTACTGTCATCCTAGATAAAGGCTTCTATAGTTTCTCTGGGTGGCAAAACGATAAACACTCAATATACTTGCACAGAACCTCTTCAAATTAGTTAAAGGGTACTTTAGTTAATTTATACATTAAAAGAAGATGGTTATCGAAAATGTTGAACGTTGATCGATAATAAATATGTTACTAATAAGAAAATCGTTAAATAACAATTAATCTCCAAAAAAAATTAAATGATGCGGTTTTCTATTATTGTTTGCGTCAAGTATTTAAATGCTATAAAATTTGATCTATTTGTGTATTTATTTATATTTAATTACAGAATCAATTAATTTAATTGTTCATCTCATTGTATTATATTAAGAAATATAATTTGTAGCAACGAATGACTATAACAATTAGCAGGAAACTGTACTGAAATATTTTGCTTGTTATCATCAATTCAACGGTTTAAATGAGGACTTGATCGTACGTAAAGAAATCGACTTGTAATTCAATAGCTATGGAAGGTGCAAATGAAATATTAATGCGAAAAATAATTGTTGCTTAGAAAGTTTTGTGTGAATCGAGATTTTACATTGCATGCTCGCACGCCGTGCGAGAAAGCACGACTCACCGCATACTACCGACTCGCCATCCATGCACACAGTTGCCTAAAAACCTCTGAACACCAGTATTTCAAAATTTATACCATACTACTTTCAATCTCCTTGGTAAGGTTAAACACGAAAAAAGACAAATAATTTTCAAAACAATCACATCATGGCGCGACTATATAAAATAAACCATCTGTAATAACCTATTACAAGAAAACTAATTCAATATTTAATTAACAATAGTTTTGTTTGCAGAAAGTAAAAGTTATGAACATAGAGAAAATTGGTTGTCAAACTCAACAAACTTGTACGACGACCGACGTGCCGCAGACTTACGAAGATTTCACTTTTAAAATTTCCAATGAATGACCGACCCGTTTTTTTCCTACAAATAGTTTATAAAAATGTAATAGATTTACAAAAATATCCACAGAAGATAATTGTAATATGGCTGCTAAATATATAGATCAGCTGACTTTTAGGTTAAATGTCATATTGTTATGTAAAAATTACATTTACGTCTAAGCATGTATGAGATATCCTGTTATGAAAAATCATAGTATGCCGCTAACTTAATTATGATGTAATTGTATGTAATCAATAAAATTAACTTAAAAATTTAAAATATCAGGATATCTAACCTGACATGTTCGTCCAAATATCCGCAATGGAGTTGGTCCTGGAGGTTTGAGTTTCACAAATACAGTTTGCCTTCGAACTTTATGTCCAAATTGACACATTAACTTATCTTGAACACGAGCACAGAGCCTACTCGGACTTAAACACGCCATAGCTACAACTGCTACGAGACGCTTGCGGACATGAACTACATAACACACATAGCACATAAGCGCTGTGCCTTTTTCTCCCCACTCAACCAGCTGATTGTCATCGGCCATGTTATTCAGTATTGCTATATAGCAAGTTTTGAAAATATTCAAACGACCACTAATAATTTATTTAAAGAATATTGGCGATTTGGCAATATAAATTGTAGTTCCTTTTCCGTTTATAGCTATTTCAGTAAAACAAACTTTTTGTTCCAAGCTGTTTGAGTAGATAGGCCTAGTATTATTGTCATAGTATCTGTATAGCTTCAAGCTTTTTTACTCTTTACCTTTGACACTGACTCATAACCTTAAATTTTAAAATAGTTGTTCATTAATGGTGAAAAGGAAATATAGGTACAGATAGTTCCAGAAAAATTTAAACAAAGTTTAAATTTATGCGATTTACTGTTTAATACTTCAACATGAAGTGTCAAACAATAAATCGCGATTCATGGAGGAGGCCTATGTCCCGCAGGGGATGTCTTATGGCTGATGAATGATGATTTCAACATATTATTTTTTTTTATCTATTCAATTACAGAATACCAAATATATAAAGATTAACTGAAAATGTTACCGAGATTTGGATATATGCTTAATGTCCTAAAGACAATAGAAAGAAATGTCTTTCACATGTTTGGTCATCCACCAAGAGGTATGCCTATTTTATTTCATATATCTTTTTATATAAACAACTTATTGTATATTGTTAGTAATAAATTTAATTTGAAATCATTTTCGTAAAGGTCTATATCATATTTCTATACTACAACTGGCTTACTGACAGAAAGAGCACCTAAAAAAAAACAAATTTCCATTAAAAGAGAATCATAGCCATTACAATAGTTTATTAATCAGATTATATTTGATGTTTTCTATTTTTCAGAATTAGCTTTATTACAAATTCATGAGAAACAGGCTCCATATCCTAAAAAAAGTTTTTCTATAAAGGATATAATTGGAGATGGCTTTTTGCTTGCTGTTCCCAAATTTAGAAGGACTATTGAAAAGAGACTCAAAAGGAAGTTTGGATCACCTGAATATGTATGGAAAATGATTGTTCCTAAAACGAATATCAAAGTGTGTAATGAATGTGGTCATCATCATGAGCGTGGACGACTCTGTGGTAATATATAAATTTATATGAGGACCTATTAGTAATCTTCTTTTTTGTATAGGGTAAGGGGTAAATGAGCAGCAGGTAGCCATCCACAACATCTAAGGAACCACAGATGTGTTACCTTCCTTTAAGAAATGAGTATGCTCTCTTCTTCACAATTGAGCAAGGCAGTCAATTATGGGAAACCTCAGGGTAGGGGAATAGCAAACATGCTAGAATGCTTATTCTTTAGAGTAAGCTATTTATTTCCTAGTAATTGATCTATCTTAGCTCAATGGCTAAGTATCTTATATATTTAGAGATAATAATAAACCAAATCCTTTCCATTTCTGCAATTTTTATGTATAAAATATCATTTGGTACATAACATTATATTGATCATTAAGTATTATACTATATTTGATCAAACTAAACATTCCATTGAGTAACCAAATGAGTGGGACTTATTCCTGATTGTGATATGCTTAGTAATGAAATGTAAAATTTGTCAAAACCCTGCCTTCACTCCTGTCACCTTAAGGCTTTATATGCTTCCTCTCATTAGCCAAATTATTTTATATACAGCTGCTATTAAGACTGAACACAGATGTTTGTGTTACTGATGGCAATATTGACTAGGAGTACCTTACCTTATCATACCTTTGATGTGTGTGTGACTTCTTGATAAAATGAAATGTTTAACCTAAAGCATTTTCAATGTCATAAGCCAGAAGAAGTTATAAATAGAGGATTGGTTAGGAGGAATGATAAAATCCGTAAAATTAGTTTAATTAGAAGTTGTAGTATTCACAGAAATATAAGAAATCATTAAATTTGTTCATACTTCAGGAAATATTTATTATCAATATTTTATAAATTGCTTTTTATCAGCTTACAATTTTTTTGTGGTAGTAATATTTGTAAAGGTGGCAGGCAATGTACAAAAGCTTGAAACTATTTCATATAAACATAGCTTTCACTTAAAAGCATAAAACTTGAAATCCTAACCACTGCATATTTCAAATTATTAAATAACTTCTACACCATGTTGTGCTTTATTTCTTATAGAACATTGCTACAAGAAAGTTGAAAAGGAAACACAAGAAATTCAAGCTAAGGTACAAGAGAAATTAGGGAATGGCCCTATTGAGAAGGATGTTATTGTGCTTTATGAGGGAGAAAATGTTCCCGAAACGGTAATACAATTTTTTTTATTTATATATTTTAAAACATTAATTTTAGTAAGCTTTATTATTGTATATAATTAAATATTTTTTTTTAAACCACTTTGACCATGATGACCAGATAGTATTAATTAAGAGGAAAATGTTAATGCCTTCTTTGATACTTGGAGATAGATTGAAATATACAATGCAGGAGACCCAAAATAACCATTTATGAATTCACAAATAACCATGTTTTGGTGTTATAATATAAACCACTTTCCATAACTACTAAGTCATGCAAATTTTTTTATATTTTATGTTGTGACACCTTTGTATGTTTGCTGTATCCACTTTACATTTGTATATATCAGGGGCCAGCCAACCTACTGCTCTCTGAAGGATTATTTGTGGCTATCGATAAATGTACCAGAGTTTTCCTTTTCATTTTTGTGCTATTATATTTTAAAATATTATTGTTGTGTATGTGTCTTAAATAACGGACAACAAATATAAAAGATATAACAAATTTTATTTCCGTGCAAGTTTAAACTAATATGACTCATCGAAAACTGCAGGAACGATCATAAACAGTGGCGTAATCAGCTGTAATCGATCGATTCTAGACCGATTTTGAATTTGAAAACTTTCATTGTATGAGACAGTTAATATTGTTGACAGTTGAAATGGCTCGGACTATCAAGGAGCTTTTAGATGATATTGCTCCCATCTAACTGAGCCACAATATAATGTAGTTGAAAATAAAAAAAGCTTCTAAAAATAACATTAATGGATACAAGTAATACTTAATTTTAAAATCCCGACTGAATATATGATTACCATTATTCATCACATCATCATATTATCTATGACCAATGGAATGGACATACATTCTTCTGGATCAGTAGGGTAATAAAATTATATGGTCCAATAACTTATATTATATAATATATAATAACATATATGTATAGTCCACACTCAAAAACTTTGCCGATGTCATCTGTGTATCCCCTCTCACATTCTCTGACCAAGACCCTCGCTTGCTATGCAAATACGGCTAGACGAGCGATAGTAACTGCATAAGATTGGAGAATGACACTGTTGTGCCATAAAATCATATTAAGCATTATAAAAATGTTATCCAACGTAACAGGTAACACTGAAACTTCTTTAAATATGTCACTTACGTTTTGCAGCCCAATGAATTTTGGAATGGTAAAAGAATTGTAGAGATGAAGAAAGAAAGACCTCAATGGTTCAGCAAAAACCTTCTGCAGAGATCAACTCAACAGCCATCTGATTCTACAGATGTTAAACCAACTGACTTAGCATAAATTTGTCTGGAATTATAAATACATAACTAATTTGTAGATTTAAAACATTAAAAAGCCTTAAAAATATAAGTATCATAATTATTTATTAATCCAATATATATCATATTTACAAAAATTATCTTAGAATAGACTATTAACATTTATTTACTGGCAATATTTGAATTAAACAAAGTGTGTAAAAATTTAAAAACAAAAAATAATTTGAGTTACTTTAATAATTCTAAATGGAATAAATATTATCTCATAATGGTTTCCACATTTTTCCTAGGATCCCATCCTAGGAAAAATGTGGTGGTAAGGTGAATTTGTCTTTAATGATAATACATAGCACTTGTTTAGTCCTCTAAACAAGTGCTATGTATTATCATCTCAACTTCCATCTGGATGCTTGTATATAGCAGTTGAGTTGTTAGGGCGACTGGATCATTGGATAGGATTATTACTCATATTTGTCATTATCGAAATCTGAATTTACAAATTTTATCAGTTTTAATTTAACCTACATAAATTACAAGAACATATTTTTAAAATCAATTACATGAAGGTGTAATTTAGTTGTGTATATAATGCATAATATTTCATCATTTAATATTTGTCAGGAAACATATCATTTTTACACCAATATTTTAACCAGAATAATCAGAATAATGCAAATAAAAGTACAATGAATGCTGTGAGATTGTCAATTCAAAATTAAATTCCAAAAAATCTACAATATTTTTTAACTATCTCAGCCATTATTATTATAATTATATGATTATACTGTAAAGATATTAGCTTCAAAGTAACATCCTAAGACATCTGCACTGTCATACAAACTTACAATGATCATTCCATCCAATAAATTACTTGTATCATTAAGCAGCAACTTTATGATAGTTCCAGTTATGTTTATTTACATCACAGCTACACTATATATGTATTTATTAATAATCCATTTAATTTTTATATATCAGTCTTACATCACATTTTCAAAAGAACTGTGACCATTATCTAAATTATTAATTAATGAATCTGTTTCACCAATAAAGTGTTGTTCTACATGGGATTGAAATTCTGAAAATTCAATGTGCTCTTTAAATGTTTCGCCACATATTGGACACATTTTGTCATGCGGTTCAGCTGGTACACTGTTTGCATCATAATCTAAATCTTTCTGGACTAATGATGTACTACTATCATTGAAATTGTGAGACTCCATATTAGTAGCTAAATCACCAAGACTCGTACTTGTTTCAACTTCCTTGTCCTCTGTGGTTGTTGGTCTAGCTTTGTTGGATGTGCATGTTGGGCATTTGTAGCCTTCTGTAAGTAGAAATAAAATTTGACTAAAACTTTT
>DWTW01001625.1:0-12278 GCA_018246275.1 Papilio slateri
AAGTTTCTTAAGACAATCGTAAATTTTACTTACGAAAAAAAAAACCATGTAAAATCCCAGCGGATAATTTAATGAATCATCATGTCATTCAAAATAATCTGTCTTTTAAAAATTACTAAGTCATGTCATAGTATGTTAACGACATTTGTGGAGAAACCTAGTTGGTTAATATAATATAGTTCATTGAACCTAATTTGACCATTTTTTGTTTCGTTTTATATTTAAACTCATGACTCATTTTTAGCCGTATGACAATGGGATTCCCCTGACGATTTTGAGAACACTGGTAATATCGGATTATACTAAAATAATACGAACTGCAAAACGTTGATTGCATAAAAGACCCCTAAACTAAAATATAAAAAGTACTTAAAGACCGTTACCTAAAAGGGGAAGGTAGAAAGTTATATTCAGTTAAGACACCTCCAATTTCACTAACCACGGCCACTCAAATTTGCAACATAAATTAACCTTGTTACTCCTTGCCTGTTTTTATATCATATAACCCGATAAACTCGAGGACGCTTGGCCTCTTAACACTGTTAAGCAACTGTTTTTTTACCGTCTAAAGGTCCTCCTTATGTCAGGAGGGTGTCCAGAGTCCATAGTAAACAATGATAATGATATTTCCACAAAAGATATATACATTAATATTGACTACGGTGCAAAAATGCAACTACATATAAAAAGATATTTTAAAAGAAATTAATTTTATACCCATCTAAATATCTTATTACTTTGACGACTAAAACTTTGTGCGAATAAATTTTATTTAAAATATTACTGCAAAAACACTCGAACAGAACTTGTGCGGCGACGACTTACAATTTATGTTTGCTTGAAACTTTTCCCGCAATAAATATACCACGCACTTTATGTTAAGGAGAATATCCAATGTGTAGCTTCGTATTATTTTTTCTTTCTTATCATATTTTTTTCATAAATGACATGGACCTGGCACGTCGTCATAAAGCCTCTAAACTAATAATTTACCTTGGTAATTCTTCTCAAAGTGGTGGCGGTGAAAAAGACAAAACATTGGGCGGGAAAGTCCCATACTTCGTTTAAAAGCAATGGAAACACGCGTTAATGATCATTACCGAGATGAATAATGGGTACCGGATACCATATTACTAGCAGGTACATAAGATCTTAGTCATGGAGTATAATGCGTTCACATGTCTGTAGTACATGTTAGGTAATGCGTATGGAATTTGAATTGAATCTCTTATATCGATAACGATGCCCTCAACGTTATCTTCGTGTAATAAATACTTAGACACCAGTTTTTTTTTGGGTTTCTTTTATCTTCTTACTATTAAAATTATCATCAAAATACAAAGTTCAAAAAATTATGTCATCACTATGTTTTGTGAAATTATCGAGTATGAAGTTGAATTTTCATGTTATTTTTTTTAAGAAATAAGTTTAGTTCTCAATTTTATATAAACTTAAATACTCTATTTCTTTCCATCTAATTTCATTTTCGTGACCAATGAACGACATGTGTTTTGTTTGATTTCTTCAAGTTCCAATCTACTATAACATCTTTTAGGTAAACGGGTATAAGTTGAGATTAGTAATAGTTTACGGTTTTGCCGATTCTAAGGTTTAAACTATAATACTTATTAAAAATATATTCTAATATGTAGCCGGTGGCGATTATGGCTTGTTACATTTGTTACCCGAGTTCGTGGAATTTGATATGGTTTCATTATTTTTAAGATGACGCTTTCAGAAAGGTTTTAAAACTTTGGCCGTTGAACTCTACTTAACATTTGTAATTGAGAGCATTGAAAAGGGTCAATATGAAGTGCATATTATAGCATAGTATAAGTGCAGTATACTTCATATTAACAATTGTCTACACATAATTAGGTTTAGACATGTTTAATTAATATTATATAAAGGCTTAATGGTTAGAAAAGGCGTAGTACAAATAAGTATGGAATATTTTTGCGAAAGTTGAAAAGAAAGGTAAAGTGTGAAGAGCATCAGGTGCGCAGGTGGCATGTGAATAAGCCCTAATGGCGATCACAAGCGGTCGCTGTTCGTAACTTGGGCTCTGAATAATAAATAGAGCGCCAGTTAGTCGGCACACGTGGGCGACTCTGGCGGGGTTGTCCGCCCACGCCGCCCGCCACACGACTTGACATTTTATTTTATTTTAAAGCTTAAATTTATTTAGAGCATGCAAATTCTTTGGTTTCTTAATTTAGCATAAATTCTCTTTTACTTTCACTAAGGTAAACAGAAATAGTGGTCGCCTATATGTAACGTTTGAAAAGCATCACATATTTTTTTGTCTTGTCCTGGAAACATCTAACATACTGTAATACTACATTTTTTTAAATTATCGGTATTAATTTTTAAACCACCAAGTTTATCACGGTAAGCAATCCTCATGCTGCTAGGTAAAATAAATAGATATCCATATGTATTCATATTTAGACTAGCAGACACCCGCGACTTGGTTCGTGAATTTATTATTGATCTCGGCGATTATACGTATGTGTTGCCCAGAAATTCTACGACCACGCCTCTCATTGGTGTTAACTTTTTCTCATGTTCTTAGCTCACTTGACTTTACCTTATAATCGTATAAATGGTACTATATGTATTATTCTGATTAATAAGCTACATCATTGTAAAAAAATCTTATTCAGTTCAATAGTGTTTGCGCGAAAGAGTAACAAAGATCCATATATGGATTCAGATATATCTTAATCCATACATCCATCCTATCAAACATTCTCGTTTATACTCTTAGTAGAATTTAATTTGATTGACAACTCACCTTGACATTGTGTATCCTTAATTATAAAAAGTAGAAACGCTGCAATGGTAAAAATCCTCCAGCGTCGTCGTCCCATTTTGATGAATTATTTTTCACCGTTTCATTTATATTTCTCTCACTTGTCGCCGAACTAACGTATCTATAAAGCTTGCTGTCCCTCCACTAAAGTCATAGCTGCCGTGAGGACATTTGCACGGTCATTTGACGTATCTCGACAGCCCTTTTACATCTGAAACAAGCAAAAACGATTTGTTTATACGTGAAGCACATTAATATTGTCCGCTGAAACACGGGATGTTCTTATAGTCTGATAAAAATGTAAATTAAATAGTTTAATAGAAATCCAAAATTTTTAAACAAACTTTATCGAATGTAAAAAACCCACATTTGATATAGGTAAGTTCATATTTCAATATAAAATTCTGAATTTAATATGGAAGTCCGAATTTGAAATCAAAAACCTATATTAGGATATCATGAACTCTATTATTATATTCATCTTTTGATAAATATGCATTTATAAAAGTATTTAAACATTATTCAACTTATAACAAAACTTATACGGCGCATGAGCCCAGTTATTTCATCAGACTTTTCAAATGTACTCCTCAAAGATGAGTGCAGACACGTGACTCGAGCTACTTTTGCAATTACTGACCGTGAAATACTCTAACGGAACAATGAAAATAGTATTGCTTCGTTACCAGCTGCACGCGGGGAGGCGAAGTGATTGGGGGGCTGCGTCGAATTCCAGTATCATGTTATCGTGCATGTGTAGTATATGTTTTATATAAGATTTATTTTTAAAAGTAACATATTTCAGTTATATCCAGCTGCTAATATATCAATGGACCCACCGCCCGCCCCTATCTTAAAGCTGTAATTCTTGTCTTCATCTCATCAGGTTTCTTCAATCGGTACGGAAGCTTATTAAACGATCTATATTTACTGTATGCCAGCCATTGTTTCTTATTTTCAATCTAGACTGAAGATTGTTATGACACAATAATGTTTTCTATCTTTTCCGTTAATTCATTTAAAAGAGGATGTTATTTAAACACTGCAAAGTTTACGTTCCGTAAACAATACACTGCCTGTGTTTAACGACCTCTTATACTAAAGAATAACGCTTATGTATATTAAAAAAAAATACTACTTTGAATTTTGTTTTTTTTTGTTGGAAAAAATCGTGTGTTTTGCAAAATAGGTTTACCAGTAAATTATTATCCACTGACGACACTGCACGTACCACAAAAAATTACAAAAAGATGCAGCATGTCGTAACGCTCTAATTAGTTTTAAAAAAATGATCTCTTTTGGGAAATTTTGCGATTTTTCAAAAAAAAACAGCCTTAATAGATAAACTTAAAATCAAAACCATATCGAATTACAAAATCAATCTAAGTAGTCAGTACATAGTAATACGATATTTAAATTTACATTTTATACAATTGACATATATAAAAATTATTAGTTTAAATTTGTAAAATTCGTATTTTACTCAATATTTTATCGACTGACGAATATTTATTTACTCTTTGTAAAACGTTCTCTTTCCTTTTTCTTTGTAAAATTCCTATTAACTACTACTGTTATTCATGTCTGGTAGAGTAATAGAAAGAAATTCAACAGCAACCGTCCCAAGTATTATAATGATATACCGATAAAGGATAAGGAAAGTACAGGACAGTACGGCTTCTGAATTTTGATACTATAAGATTCCATATAAGAATTCTGAACCTATAACGAGTAAGCCGGCATAAGTGGTAAAGTATTTAACGCGCGGCGAGTACGGGAGATGGTTGCGAAATAATATCAGACCAAACGCAAAGAAATCGAATTAGAGATGTTATTCGAACACAGGTCGCATCAATAAGTACACATATTGATTTTTAATTATCAACATTATTAAGAAAACCTACATATAGATATATATAGACTTTCACAGCACTTTCATTACAAAAAAAAAAACTCTGTACGTACTATTGTCATATTATATACATATATAATTCTTCTGTACGTTTATGTCACTGAACTCCTTGTAAACCTCTGAAATGAAATGTATGAGTGAGTCCAGGAATGGTTCAGATTCACAATTGGACCTACGAAGTGGGTGGGTGCTACTGCTATCGAGTTCCAGGAGGTTATTTAAAAAAATGCCGAGTAATAGAACGGATAATGAAAAAGTATTCACTTAATCTTTTAATAGTAGAAAAACCAATGTTCCCGTAGCCTAAAAACACAGTATGCATCTTAAATTTCAATTTCATCTCTGCTAGTAAGAGTTTGTAAATAATAATTTTAGGCTGCTTTTGTATATAAAATACTCTAAGTAAACGTTATTAATTTGATGAATAGTATTTTTACTTAATGGAATTGCGTATTGTTATATATAATGCTGCATTTAATACAAACGTTGTTATCATTATAATCCCTATTGTTTTTATATTCCTAACATAATTTATAGAAAAAAACATAAATTATTTACAACTGAATGGTACACCATCGACCATTGTTTATCTGAATGGTTATTTCTTGTTTATTTATTATGTATATGTAGTAATGTAATGTGTACTATTCAAAAGTAGACAGAGGACGAAATATACGCTAAGACTTTCCACCGTGCACCAAGTACAGTTCAAATACGAAAAAGTATATGAGAAGGTGGTACACGGACAAGAGACTTGCCTGAAGTTACATTGACCATTGATATCATCAACTTTTACAACTAATAGAAATATTACGTATGTGTCGTCGGCCTTTTTGTAAAAAAGAGAAGTCGAAAAAATAAATAAAAAACAAAGGAGACCGGGAGAATGGGACGGGAGAAAAAGATGGGGCCTGTGGCATAAAAATACTTTTATTTCATGCCAATATTCTGCGTGGTGGAGGTAATTCCCGGGTCGAGCCCAGTCGTGCAACAGCTGATCTTCTTGCTAGCTCTACCAACATTAAAACAATCCACTGTTCACACAAAAGTCTGCTTACAACTGCTTATTAGCACCAATAGTAAAACGATTTCTGGACACAGCATCATAAAACAAGGCAAACCAGTAATACTCGTATATTACTCATTATATCACTCACTGGCTATGGGTATAACTACAGCCATGACAATATAACATACCTTCAGTTGGCAAAACCTCGAGGTTTTATCAACTATATGAATGTTCTTCCTGGGATCTTATAGACTTATACTGCATATTCATTTTGTACTCATCATGGCTCACGCATTTAGTGAATATCAGTTAAATCTGTAATGGGAAAGGCCTATGCGCAGAAGCAGACGTGAAATGATTATCGTATGATCATTTATGTTTAATCTGCCAAACAAAAATATAAATATTTTTAATCTTTAATACTACAAATCCTAATTTAATGTGATTAACTAACAAGACGTGGAGTCAAAGACAATTATAGCATGCCTTTTTTAAAAGAGAATTGGTGCTGAATGCGAAATGTAGTGAAACGTATCGTTCGGCAGCCGTAGACGCGACCGCGGCGGCGCGGCGCCTGGCGTGAAAGCGGCGTCACAGACCGATGCACAGTTTCACGTACGCACTCTGATATTGACGTATACATGTTAAAACAATTCATTAAGGCAATTAGCCTATTGTTATTAATATTATTTTCTATATTCATATTTATTTAAAGAGCTCAATATTACAGATCATGTATACGTAAGGTCGTAGAAGTGAGAAAGGTTCGTTCAATGTAACGGTTGGATCCAAGTTGAATATTCCCCTGCCCATTCCAATTTACTTATTTATTGCTAAGAATACAACGTACATTTTGAAACCACCAACGCAATCCAACTTATGCGTTTAATGTAGATAATAATTGGGTTAAAGTAAACGTAAACAGGACAGGTGAGAGACAAGCACCTGAGGGTGTGCCGCCGTGAGACACACAAATTAGTGCTTTAATTAATAACTGAATATATAGAAACATTGGTATTTGGAGAAATATTCTACTTGAACATTAGATTTGACTGTAAGCTATAAAAGTTTGACGAGTTCCACACGAGCTCCACATAACAGTGGTAGAGCCTGCAACAATAACATCAGTTGCATGAATGGGCCAGTTAGACTGGTGAAATACCACGACCTCACAGAAGACAGGCGTGAAGTAGAAGTATTCTACGTTTCGTCTAATGAGTGAGGTACCGGAAGCCCAATTTTAGTCGTCCTCCCTTTCCCATCTTATCCTTATTAGAAAAGGAGGAATGGACGAGGAGCGGATGGATTGGAAAAGGAAATATCCTTTGTCCTGTTTATCCAATCCTTTATCCATAAAAGATAGGCAACGTATCTGTAACTCATTAGCTTGTTGCGGATGCCTATGGGTAGCGGTCACTTAACATTAAGTGAACCGCTCGATCGTTTGCCACCTTGTTCCATAAAAAAAAAAACGTTCGAGAGAAAAACGACCAGCACGCTGAGCAAGTTTTTTTTTTAATTTTTACTAAGAAGAATAATATTCAATGTGTAAACAATGTAAATATAAAAAGATATACAGTTTTACATAGGGGTTTGACATGAAAAGTCATAAATATTTATTGTATTTTATTTAAAAAAAAACTTCTCTGTTGTACCGTTGTACATAGTTTCCCGGCTAATTGCTTTTCAAGGTACCTTGCACAACCGGCCCAGTCTCATACAAGTAAATAACGTAACGTACGTCTAAGCGTGTCTGAGGCAGATTTAAATTGCCCCTATTGTGGTGGTTATGAAACATTCTCACGGCCGGCGTATTGTCATGTGCGAGCCCATACTTTTGCGTCACACAAATTAATATTCAATTTCGATAACCATTCAAAAGCTAGTTTCTTAATGACCGCACGATAATTAAGTTTCTTTCTGTTTGTATTGCAAAAGTCTTTTCAATCTAACCGTTGTGATATGAAAACACGCGAGTTGAAAAAATAAATAAATTCCCACGACCACTTTTGTTATTAACGCATTGATCTGAGTTAGAGCTTCAGAAAGCAGAGTTGTCTTCATTAATTCTTAGCTGGATGGTTTTGAATTAATTTTAACGTATTTAATATTAAGGTGACGCTGAGATCATCGCCATTTAAGCACGCTAATGCTACGGCTAATGTGGCACATTAGTCACCTGCATAGGTGTAGTATCCGTCTAGGTCTATGGCAACAACTTCTGTCACAAATTAAATTCTGCAAATGCTACCACTGACAGGCTTATAGAAAAATAACTGCATAGTAACCCAGCATGAAATAGATGCACCTATTTGTAATATGATTATCATGAAGAGTACGAGTAAGATGACTTTTATTTGTTGACTTTTTACAGTGGCTAAGGTAAGGTCTTGTTGACTTCTGTTCTCCTTCTTTTTTGCCTCTTTTTTCAATAATCACTTTCTAAATGACCTTTTTGCTATTCATTTTTCACTAATACTGAATTTTTAAAGGCATTAATTTTATCTAGTTAAATCATTTTAGGGTGTAATCAAGTTTGAATAAATACATAAATATTATAATGCTACCATCAAAAGCAAGACTTACAGCAGTTGTTACCATTCGAAATGACCTACTAGTCTAACTATTAATAATAGTTTAGTGTCCTAATGTTTTTTTTACGATTAAGTCAACCAACCGCGAGGTTTGAACCTCCCAAATCTCAAGGTAATCATAGCACTTACTAATAACTATGCGAAGGTTCATTTGACACTTTATAAGTGAACAGCGGTAAACACAGCACGATTCGTCAATGATCAACTTATCGTGCCTAAAAGACATAAATAGTTAGCACCGATCGGCCTTCTCACACGAACCTTCACATAGCAAGTAGCTAATACTATCAATTACTGAGTCAATAAAATTTTATTGTGGGGCATTTCGAATCGATTTATTGTAATTCGGAATTCAGTTTTTATGTGTTTATAAAATGGGCTCAAAATCGTTTGAAGGGCAATGGTCGGTATCTCTCTACAAGATCAAATCAGATGTGATCCACAGCTATATCAAGGTAACATTGTTCGAAAAATTGCTATGCTCAAGGGGCAATTGGCAAGGCACAATGCTCGTACAATGTAGGAACAAGAGGTTCTATAAAAGTAAGACGCAGCGTAGGGAGGCTAGCCATAGGCGACGATCTGGCGACTGGACGAGGGTGGCTAAGGTACTTTGTAAGTTAGGTACTATCTTTGGTTGACATAATCATCCTATTCTGGAATAAATATGGTAGGGAGTTCGAGGAGTTCATCAATTAATAAAATTACTTTAACAAAATGTTACTAACTCAATTCTATTCTGTCTATTAATTTATTAAAAAATGTCAACACGCGTCACTGAAACAAGTTAACATCGAGATTTAATGTATAATTTCAAGCCAAATTTACGTAGAATAATAACTATAAAATATTGAATTAAACACGGACCATTTTTGAAACTTATAAACATATTTCTCATTAGATGCGTGACCTTAAGAAATCGGTAGCTCAATGTTGTTAAATCATTAAAGACTACAAATATAGAATCTTCTAATTATATTCCGAATATACATTAATACGACTAAAGTAAGAAATAAATAGAAAAATCTGAAATAAACAAGTTGACTCGAAAACGAAGTGAGTGCACACATCTGTCTGGCCTGGACTCGAACCGTAAGTGTAATAACTATCGTAAGAGCTTAATGTAACAACTGTTGTTATGTTTGTCAAATTAAAACAAAATATTTCTTAATTACTTGCGCATGTCTGTACTGTTACTTTTAAATAATTTAGAAGTTTACTTTTTAAGTAATTTTGTAAAACATTTAATAGATCTACTATAATTCCAATATATCCATTTTAAAATGGATATCATTTTAATGTTTCTGATCAGTAAATTATAATCTTTTGTAAAAGAAAATTATTAAAATTGCAACTATAACATTATATATAATTTTACAGATTACTAAATTGTTTATTTTTAGCAACAATGTTACATGAAATAATCCAATGTACACTATCTATTCGTTCCAGTTAACAAAGCCACGAGGAATTGGAGCGTACGAAAATTCTTACGCCTTTAGAAATATCATAAATTGCATTAATCCGTTTATTGAATGAAAAGAGAAAAATTGTTTCGAATCTGTTACAAATTCATCTGAAGGCTATATATAGTTTGTGAAATAAAATTTCCCATGTCTATTGTTTCCTAAATAATAAAGATGCCTGAATGTATAATTTCAAAATAAAAGATTGACATATTTGTGAAATATAATTTTAACCAACCAAGCTTTAAGAAATTAGATAGTGTAAAACCAGGTACATTTATAATCCTTAACTGACGTTTCCTATTATCGTATTTAGAGCGTTGAAATATCTTATGAATTGAATGAAGAAAAATGAAAATCTTATATAGCTATAGATTGCAATTGTAGTTTTCATTGGTAGCTCACGACAGCTGTTACCCTTCAAGCTCTTTAAACTTTATTGGCTCGTATGATAATTTGCATACTACGAGTTTATGCAAATAAGCATATACAATAAATGTTATGTTAGGTGCGTTTTACAATTCGGGAGCGAGAACATGAAGTTATTTTTAACTTTCTTTACTATTTTCGCTATTCAAAACCAACACGCTGAAAATTCAGTTAGGGAGGAGCGACCAAAGGGAGCTTAACATTTTTAAAAAGAAAAATGATAAAATTCCTAAAAATATTTTCAGATAAACCAAAGATTCGAAATTAATTAAGAAAGAACAGTGTATTAAACCTTCGTTGATTTTAATCTTTTATTACACTACTGTACAAACAAAGAGTTCAAGCGGTAATAACTGTGACCTAGACTCCGAGTCTAGACTTAATGGTTACATAAACACCATAAACAACATCTTCTAGTGGCAGTAATAACTGAGCACGTTACTGCAACGTCTATAAGGTTTATAAGAGCAATTTCTATTAATTATTACTCAACGAGTTTGTTTGGCACGTTTGAGGTCGAGCAGCCGGTTAGCAACCTTGCCTCCCCCCTTTATTTCTCCCCTCTACCCCTCCCACCTTGCTTGATATACACTTTCACTCGCTGCGGCCTTCCTACGTACTTTTGACAGCGTTAAATAATACGGATGTTCGTATACCGCTCTCCGAATTAAAGCATTTTCGGAAACACGTTGTTGTTCTATCTTTGTTTACATGTAATGCGATGTGATATTGAAACATAACTACTTTTTCATATAAACGCAATGATCCAAATCTACTTCAATTTAAGTGTAAGTATTTTTATAAAGAAAAATGAAGCACTTTAAAAAGGATGCGATAGAAGAAGAAATTCGTTAAAATAAGCTCTTACAGCCGTTTAATCAGAGATTTAAATTAATTAATTTAAATCCCTGCGTTTAATCATATAAAATGAATACGAGATAAATAAACGGATTTTATGAAATACACGACAATTAAAATTACAAAACTACATTATAAATATTTTCTAAATTATACAGCATCATGTATGAAATATAGTACAACCTAAAGCATATCGATGAATTCAAAGATAAACATAGTTTTACGGAACTCTGGTTAAATATGCCTGGTTAGTAAAATAAGAAATTCAATTATAACGGAATTAAAGGCATAGCTCAGCCGGCACTTAGATTCTTAGCCAACTAGTGCCAATGAAAAGATATCGTTATTCAAATTCCTATGTAAATGAACACCTTTTAGTTCTATTCTTGGAGTATAGTACACAATAATTGGGCAGACTAACTCCCTGTCATCTCCCTGAATATCGAAGCACGATGAAACTGGATATCAACCTCTTGATCGTTCTATATTGATTCTGTTGGAAGACTGGGTGGTAACTTTATATGTATAAAAAAACAAAACTACTGAATGTAAGTTAAAAAGAACAGGACCATAATGGAAACATGATTTATTATACTTTTTAAGGTTGCTTAAGTAACTTTAGGCCTTTTAAATTTACTTAAAAGCTTAGATAAAAGATTTTTGAACCCAACTTATAATGGCGGTTGAAGCATTTTGTTACTTTAACACTTTGCTCATCCTTATGCAAATTCTTAAGGCCGGCAGATTACTCAGGCACGTATCATCCTCGCGTCCGGGTTCAAAAAAAAATATAATAACATATTAAAAGACCGGTTTATGCCAACAATATAACGCGCAAAATATTCTTCGTTGAATTCTTTATAAATATCACTTGATCTCCTTCTTGACTACATTCACGCGAAATTTATTTAGTTATAAGTATTTCATCTTTTCTTTATTGTAGTCGATAGTATTAGGTAACAATTGCTGTACTTGTATTGTATACACATATGTACGAGTATGTATACTTGTATTACAAAAAATAAGTCTGTCGGAAAATACTGCCGTACAAACAGCAGCTGATTATAGTTGAGTCTTTGTAAAATAGTAAGAGAAATAATGGTATCGGTATAAAACGGTTTGGATTGATATATCAGCGTCTATTTTACAATATCTTCTTTATATTTTAAAATATACGTTGGACTATCACCAAAAA
>DWTW01001626.1:0-12277 GCA_018246275.1 Papilio slateri
TAAGTAAGTAATACAATACTTTTTTTTTATAGAATCCCTTAAGAATTTCATTAATATAAATAAGTATCTCTCTTATTGGCTTTGTCCATACGAGAAAACTCCTATAATAAACTTGACAAAGAAATAACAAGCCAATAAAATAGCTTATAAATGTAAAAAAAATAAACCTAATTTCATAAATACAACAAGAATCTTAGTAAATATTGTTTATGGTGTTTCCTAATCTATTTAAAAATATTAAGTATTTATAACAGTCCAAGGATTTATTATCAGCATTTAATACCTACTTTTTATCTATAGAAAGTAGTTTGTGTCTCCTAAAGTTTAAATTAACCAATCAATGTTTATTTTATACCTGGCTATCCCAGGATAATAGTTTTCACACACATTTATGTATATATATATATGTCTGTTCCGTTGTGAACTGAAGCCTAAATATCATGACTAATTTTAAACAGTGAAGACTCATTAGAATTGTATACTTCCCGGAGTGTCACAGGTAATGTGATGAATGATGAAAATTATACAGTCAGTTGGGTTTTTGTTTCTGTAATTAACCATTATTTGTTGATGTTTTGCACAATTCACATGTCTTTAGATGCGCTGGAACAATTTCAACTTCTAAATGGATTTCTTAGGTCTTTAGATATGTAGCAGTTAATGCATGATATATTTCAGTGATGAAATAGACAGCAACGAGCTAAGCAATGAGACGGATCTCTTTGCCTGTGACAAGAGCTCCCTCTCTAGCAGTACTGACCAGGAGAGAGCCATCAGCAAGTGTGAGAAGTACATCAACATAAATAACAATGAGGAGACCAAACTCAACAAGCCTGCTCCAGTTTACAAGAGACCTCGGAAACGGTTAGTAAAGTATTCATAACTATACTCTAGAACAGAAAATCCCAAACTATGGGTCGTGACCAACTGGTAGGTGAGTGAATATTCCAGGTTGATTTATCGCCACATATTTGAAGTGCTAAATTGAAGCGCCAATAACTTAATGGTTAAGGGTATGGACCGCGATACATGCAACAATGCAACATGGTTGTGGGTTGAATTCCCGCTATTCGATTATGTAAAACTTGTTTAACATGGCCAAATGTAATTTTAGTTCATTTTTTTTTGATAATCTACTAATATTTCATATATGGGAGGTGGAGGATTTGCAGCGGACATGTGACCGGCCGTAAAAAAAAATACAGCCAAAACCTATTACAGTATGGACTACGGTCGTACTGTGCTGACCCCATATAAAGTGGGAAAAGGGAAGGAAGAAGAAAAAATCTATAACTATCTCTTTACCATTCAATGACAGGTTCAGAAAGCGTGTCAAGAAGCATCAGTCGAACAAGACTCGCAGCGACACTGATGGCTCGAGCGACGAGGGGATACCGCTGAGCCGCGTGGACGTTGACACTAGGACCAGCCAGAGCGAGTCGCCGGATACTGTGATGGGCGTACCCAATATAGTTATTGTCACAAAAGGTAAGCATCCAACACGAGGGACCAGATGAGTTTAATGTGATTAAACTATTTCTATGGCTAGACGGCAAACAACTATGAGTTGCAAGACTATTCCTATCCCTTTCTACTCTCCTGTTGCTTCTCTCTTCCCTCTGTCTTACATCAAGGCTGGATCCATGAGTAATGGTTTCAAATAACATCAGGCGAAAGTAGACAAACCTTTTTGCATCTTCCTAATAACTTATCCATCTAAGACCCAAGCTTGAGTGTTATTATTTTGTTTTTTTTTTCTTTGTAGAACTGAAGCCGAAACCTAAGCCTACACAAAGGAGTCAACAAAAACAGGATAAATTACCATCAACTTCACCAGTAACCAAGTCAAATATCTCCCAAGAGAAAACTAAAGATGTTCCTATTGCATTAAAAACCAGTGAAACTAGTGATAAATCTGCCATATCGGAAAAGGCTGTGGAGAAGAATGGTCAAGAGTGGAAACACTGCCCACTTTGTAGTTTGTCTTTTCGCGGAGAGAGGGGTCTTAGGTAAGATTATATATGGATCAAATTATTAATTAGGGTCAATCTAATCATTATTACATAAAATAAAGATGTACAAGACAAAACATGTTGAAATGTTGTATAAATTAACTTACACCGCCATATGTTAGAAAATTATGAAACTTTAAAATAATTAAAATTTGCAGTAACAAATATTTAGGTCAATAATTGAGATAAACACTATCCTATCTTTTAAGTTGGATAAAATTACACATAGTGACCAAATTTCATTAAGATCAGTTGAGTAGTTTCGGAGTTTATCCTGGACAAACATTGTGATATTGATTTTTATGTAAAGATATAATATGCATTTAACCTAAAGGGGTAGGCAGAGATTACAGATTTCCATTTAACGGACCTGGCACACCTTTCGCTTCTTCTAGATCCATACACTGGTTGGTTACTTTTAAAACAAACATAAAAAAGCAGAGTTGAGAGCCGCCTCCTTTTTGAAGTCGGTTAGAAAAAAACATCGAACCATACCTATCACAATTCTTGTCTTTCTAGCCACACTTTTCCCCTTTTAATCCTATCATTCAGTCACACCATACTTCTCTAGGTCTTATTTGTACTGTTAATTTTCAGAGGCCACATGACAATGTGCCACATCGAAACAGACGAATTAAAGAAGACCAATCAATAAATCGGAGAGAGACGCGAAACCTACTTAGAAGGTACGATTTACGCCATGAATTTTTATGAGCTAGACATTGCAAAATGATTCTTATTACAACAGAATAGAGTTTGAAATGTCAATGATTTTATAATGCCTTGTAATCATTGACATTTCGATTGAACAAATATTGAAATCTCTGGTACAGTTATTACATAAGTTGCCCTATTTCCATGTGTTAAGGTCTATTTTAGACTAATTTAAATGTTAATAATTATAAAATGTTTAATGTTAATTTAAATTGTTAATGTCGAGTCAGTTTATTTGTATCTTTTTTTTTAGAATTGACACTTATTGCCTTTGTCTTTATTGATTTGAAAAATAAACTTGACGTTTGGGAAATGGCGCAAAAATACCAAGATGGCGCAGGCGTCTCTTGACTGATGGCGCCATTATCTTGTTAGTTAAACTATTTAATGGAGTACGATTATAGTAGTATATATCAATATAAAAATATAAGGTTAAAGTTAGTTACTGTTTGAAAGTGTACAAATGACTGTTTTTATTCTGTTTTTATTCTCTTCATTGGAGGTAGTCTATGGTCTTGAATTGTTTGATTTTTAATCTACCACGTCTAAACAATGCTCCATAGACAAGACTTTACAAGAATTAAAAAAAAATGTTTAAGATTAAAAATATACAATTTCTGTATATTTCTTGATTAAGGATATGTGTATATGATTTATTATGTATTATATACATATTTATTATATCTAGATTGTATCTTATAATATGGATTTGAAAATTCGATGTGAAAGGATAGATAGGATGTTGAAGGGTTTGGATTGCTATTGCCGCTACATTAAAAAAAGTTATAACAAAATATTGTTCATGCAAAAGATTTTGTAATGAAGTTACCCTTATATTACATTTTGGTCATACTAAATTATAAATCAAGTTTAAAAATATGCAATAGTTAAACTTTTATATTACTTGTGTTGCAATGAAAATACGTAAATGGTAACCATAAATGTATCCCATGTCCGGGGTATTATTGTTGTTTATAAAAAAAAAAAAACAATATGAATTCCGTTAATAAAAATACATTTGTATTGATGCTTAAATCTTAATTTTTCTAACCAATATTTTGTTCAAAATATCTGTATATTAAAACGTGAGAAAACTTTGGGAACATTTTTTTTAAAGAATATAGCGCGCACGGAGCTTTGTGCGATTTGTTTTATTTAAGGATAGAGGAAAAGCGAAGAAACCTAAAATTTATAATAAAAAGTGTCACAACTATTCTACAAAAGAAAGTAACTTAAGTCAAGTTTCGTATGTCTAAACATTATTCACTTGAAAACTTAACTCTTTTTCCAAACAATATTGAGAGTTTTTTTTTCAACACAATAACATAAAGAAATTACATTTTTTTAAGTATTCAGTAGCGGCAAAGATGAAATGGCAGGGTGTAACAATCTGTGATCTGAGGGCATAATGTGATCGTAGAATAGAGATTGGTTAATTGACTTACCATAGATCAACTTTGCTCTAGATTTAAAAGACTTATATAGTGTGTGTTTATGCAAGTCTGTGGTTAAAAACAACACGAATTATTATTGTTTTAATTTTTTTTACATGTTTTTTTGTTTGTCCTAACATTTTCGTAAAAAGGTCACTAAACAAAGTAAAGTTTTTGAAAGCATTACCAATTAAAGATAGTCATAGACAAACAGTTGCGTTTTATCAGAGAATAAAAACTAACTTCTCATGCGAAGCCCAATTTGTAGTATATTCGTGCTTCTAACGCATTCCAAAGTTTCTTATAGCTTAAATTGATGAATATTCTGATATATGGACTGAGAGCCAATTGTAAACACGCTTATATACTCTGTTAAGTCTAAACAAAGTTGTTATCTGAGGTAAGAAGGATGTAGAGAGGGAAAATTTGAATCGGCCGTTTTTCAGTACAAAATTCTATTACAAATAGTACTTTTTAAACATTTTTAGGGTAATGAAAACGAGATTTTTAAAACACTTTCTTCGTAAATTATTAGATTTGTGAAAGTTTTCATTATCTTTAAGGATTAAATGTAACTTCCTAGGAGTTAAGAAAAATAAAAAAATTGTCTATGGTATGGGTGTTGCAATATAAAAATATATGACTTATTATTATAGCTGGCTATAAATTTGATTTGACGCTGTTGCGTTTCAAACTTGGTGCTAATATTTGTTTTGAAAATTGTTTGTAAATAAAATTTTAACGGCCTGGTAACACTCATCGCGTAATGAAAGTCGTCTCGTGCCATAATACGGCTTTCAAAAGCTTATGCTTACACAAATAAATAGAAATTCTTTTCATTACATTTTAATCACAAAAAGTGAAAAAACTTTAAATCGATTTTTTGTTAGATCGTTATAATTGTTTAGGCAGGTTTCTGGCTTGTTTGGTACATCCCTAACATTCTTTCACTGACAGCTGTCAAAATCGCTACGCATTTTCTTGTCTATGCCTCTTAAGTTTTCTAATAGTGAAATTTTTAATATAGACCGTAACATTCATATAGGATTAAAAGTAACTAGTTTAAAATGTAGGATTTGTCTTTAGAGTCGGCGCAATGGAATTTTAACTTCTATATTACATAATGTTTCCGTAATTAAATCAACAACTGTAAATGTTTGCTCGTATGTCTTCACGTGTAGATAGTTAAATTTTAATTAAATATAAAAGTAAATATTGCCATATTAAATGGGAGCGTTATTTTTTTTTTGTTATTATAATATTTTCGCTTGATCAAAACATTTTAGTTGAGATTTGTTTATCGAAAAAACGTTTCTTACATCGCCTAGTAACAGGAAAGACAACGTTCAAATAATTTTCAAGATCACCAATATAAGTTTAAAATACACGCTGAAATCATAACTTTAGTTAGTAATACAATTACTTGAATTATTTAGTATTAATTGTCTTTACATATGCTTCATAAAATATATACTACTCTTCCACAATAACGTGAGACCAGGGCCCAACGACGTCACGGTGTGCTTGTGCAGTGCACAAAAAAAGACGTAAAATAATCTAAATAATAGTTTCGTTTCTCACTCTACAAAGACCACTCGCGAAGGTGAGGCTTGGGTATGCGGATGAATCCACGCGAGTATCATGTTATTGTGCACGAATAGTATAGTTAATTTTTAAGGACAGTCAATAAAGTTTGTTGAATTTAACTGTATGATCTCTTTTAAGTGTCATCGGTCTTGTGGTGCAATTGGTGTTGCCATATTTTTTGTAAAGAAATGCGTATATTTTTATTGAAACTATCGTATTTTTTTAAGTTAACGGTTCTCTGCTTAATTTAGTCCGGTTTGGTTATTTGTTACATATATTTACTAGTTATAGTAGAATTAATGTTTGAACGTATTGAATGTACCAAATGGGGATAGTTTGCGACATTGAAGGACTATATTATCTGTCTTTGGTGCATGGACTTGAACGACGGATTAATGTAAATTTATGAGTTTAGAAATTTTGGAATTGGTTCTTTTGTCTTTTTCAAGAATGAAATCTAGACGATTTTATGATTCAATCTATAAAAACTCATAGAAGTCTTCTAATAACAACTCCCATATATCTTTGCACTAAGTATGTCTGTCTGTCCATTTTTTTTGGTCATAGTATAAAATGTTCATACCTATTAATTGTATCGTTATTGTTTTTGACGGTTCAAACCGAAAACACAAACTGTTGACAGTGTCACTGTTATCGTGGTTGGTGTTGCCAGCAAATATTGATTGGGAAAAATGTGAACGTTTAATAAAACAACACAGTTTGATACTTTAACGTAATTTATTTTAATTATTTACAAAATCGTTTAGTTTTCAAGATGGCTAACTCTAGTTCCACGTTTGGCCACCGTGCCTTAAAAAATGTGACACACGTGCGATATAAGTCTGCCTGTGTAATTTTCGTTATTGAAAATGTTGATTTGAAATGGGTTATTCAATGTCACGATAATACTATCCATATTTAGTATGTATGAATATTGCCAGAAAAAAATTGTCATAAAATTAAGTTACTACATTTAGACTTTGTTCCTTGGGATTTGTTTTTTTCATGTATTAAGATTTTAGGCATTTGTTGTTACAGCTGACTAGACGAGACGCTGAGGTTGGAATAGTGAAATATTGTTTTGTTTCGGCGAAAATTGAAGTGGGAAAATTTAAATTTCACGTTGTATCGTTCTATGTACACCTTCCTTGAATATACGGCGTTTAATATCGTTCTTCTTTAACAAAAAAAAAAACTAATGCCGTCACGATTAAGTAAAATTAAACAACTGTTAACAGAAAATAGATAACAATAAAACTGTCTTAAAGAATTGAAATTATTCAAACAATAAAATTCGAATCGATATCTTACTATAATCGACTAAATTGTTTTCGGTTTATTAGTTACATCCCTAAATATTTTGTATGACAACTGCTAAATGCGTATATTACCGTGAGTTCACGCTGCCGAAAACATTCACATGAAACATGTTGTCATCTCTGTTTTTTTTTATAGAGAAAGAGAGAGACAACAATATGTTTCATGTGATGTTTTCAGCAATAATCAATATGTCACTTTAGAAACGTCAAATTAGTATTTTGTTATTCCAATGACAGTTGTGTTTTGGCGGTAAAACTTTTTCTATAAAAGAAGACATTAAAATTATCAAAAAAATGTTGCCATCCTTAGGCACTAGTCAGCTCCAGAAAATGGTGGTCGAGAAAATAAATATATTGTTTTTGTTATGGAATTGAAGTTTTTTTTTCTTTTAAGTTATAAATGAATAGGTTTATTGGACTTTTGAGCCGGTTAAACAAGTGATATAATTTGTTTAATTATATTCATTGTAATTTTTTTTTTGAATCGAAGTGGAGTTTTTTTTTATATTTTTTTATATAAAACATTCTTATCAGTATGGAGGGGAAAATTCATTTTTTGTTTTCTAGGTGAGTGTCTGGTAATTTAGTCCAGTAAACTTATTTCAAACTATAGATTTCATATATTTCTAGTCTATGCTTTGTTTCTATAAGAGTTTGTTTAGCATTATGGAATGTGGTGGTTTAAATAAAGTTGTCTATTTCTTATCAAATTGTTCGTTTTATTTTAATTTTTACTTCATTAGCCAAAACTTATTACAGTATGGACCACACATAAAGTAGGAAAAGGACAGGAATAAATTTTTACTTTTTTACTTTATCTGACAGTCGTATTAGCTTCAAACTCGTGTAGATTTGCTTTTCATTGCTCGGGCCGTGACAGCGGACGCGAACCGATTGGTTTTCGGAAGGGTCGTTGGAAGATAAAAAGATAAATTATTTAAAAAAAAATGTTTTTATTGGAAATACAAATTATACACAATTTTTATATTATCACATTTTGGTTATAGAGAAAACCAAACATTTTTCCTAAAGAATTCGAGAAACTGGACATAAAACTTCACAACTAAAATTGTGTGAATCATACCATAGATCTACGCATAGATTGTTTTGTACTTTTAATACAACTACATCAGCTAATTCCTTTAACCATAGACAAATGTATACAACAGTATCCTGCCTTTGACAATTTTAGCGGCTTTTGCTTCTTGTCTATGGTCCGCTAGTCATCATAGTCATAAAATATTCCAAAAGAAAAAAAAAGTCATCATTATTGCATGGCGCGGTTGACGTTTGTCCATTTATACCAAAAATTACATATTGAATGATATATATATCAACTTAAATTTATACATTTTAAAAAAAATACCTAAAACCATATGTTAAAACACAAATTACATCCAAATTCTTTCCTTTCTCTTTTTCATTATCTTTCCCCTGTGTCTGTGTCCTAAACAAAAGGCTGACAAAACGTTCGTAGAAGTTCTGATCGTTGCAGATTTCTATGGTGGTCACTTATCTGATCGAACTGCTTGTTCCATTAAAAAAAAATTTTTGAATGCCCGATTTAAAGCACATTTAAGAATCACTTTCAACATAATTTTCTAGTTTATTCGATTTGGCTGTGTGTATCACGTGTAACAGTTCTGACGTTGGCCTCAGAGCGCCTTTCGTGACAAGGGTTTTGAGGGTCTTGGCTATATTCTCGCTGGTTATATGAGCTTTTATCGTGACCATTCCATCATCTATATTTGGATTGAAGAAGGGTTTCGTAGTTGTTACATGTAGTTCCGTCAGTAACGGTGGATCGGGTCCTAGGATGGTATCGACGTAATGTTCATCGTATGCCTTGTAAGTATAATCGATACCGGCTTTAGTGACGACCGGTACGGGATCGTATTTCGGTATTTCAGTTATGTAATCAACGTTCTCATCCCAACCGCCATGGATACGGAGCAGCGATGGTATATGCCTACCATTGAGGTTGGCGTCCGAAAACTTTTTATATCCTAATCCTGGAAGAATTAATAAAATATCTTATTACGTCCACCATTATAACATGTTGTGTACTATTTATAAAAATAAAAACTAAGACAAAAGTAAGAGACCTGAAAATAAATTAAAATCAAAAAATACATATAAAGTGAAAATCAAACATAAAATACTGTAATCAATTAAATCACATCCCTTCCCATCATTTTCTAATAAGGATGGGAGGGGGAAGAGGATTTGACGGAGGGCAGATAAAAGAAAGGAAATATATTTCTGTCTTTCCCCTCCTCTGTCAAAGGTAGGCAACGTCTACAACTCATTAGCTTGTTGCAAATGCCTATACGAGCACTTCATATGGTGAACCGCTTGCTCATTTTCCAACTTCTTAAAAAAAAGTGTAGTTAGTGGTCAGTACTTGTGTCAGTAATGAAATACGGCACTGAGACATGCCCGTGGCTTTAAGCCGAAACACGCCCACTTCTAGGCATAGATAGATTCGTAGGCATTCGTAGGATTCTAGGCATAGATAGATCGGTTGTCCTTATCCAGTACTATTATTTGTTTATCCATTTTGTGGGAACACATTACTTCTAATTTGATAGCACAGACCTCGAGCATCTCTATGTTGACCTTTAAGTGACCTTAAACCTGACAGTACCTAGAATAACTCCTAATTAGCTCACCTAAAGCACAAGCCTGCAGTAGTCCGTTAGGTCGTATCGAACTGACCAGTGCCACCGGCAGTCCTAGAGGAGTCGCTAAATACAGAGGAGCACTACATCTCACTTCAGACTTGAGCTGCACACTTATGAACACTAGATCACCGATCTGTACTATTTGCACCTGGAAATAATAATTGTAGTTTAGAAGATACACAATGGTTATGTAAACCAACGTTTTAAGTAGACGGCGTTATTCACAATTTTTAAAATTAAATTGTTACTTTGTTTCAGTTGCTATAGTTGTGGTCAGGACAATGTTTACTTTGGAAAACTTTCAGGTTGTGTTGATTTACAAGCATAGTGAAAATTCATAGTGTTATTCATCATTCAAAATGATAAAAAACTTATGTTCTTCAAAATCTATTTAAAAAAAATTCATCTCGAATGTGAATATTATATACTGGTATTTTTTTATTGCATCATCCTTTGTTTTCGAATTTTAAATATTTTTATTTTTATTTAATGTTTCTTACCGGCCAGTTCGTACCTCTTTGGTAGAATTCAACCTCCTCGACTACCAAAGAGGCCGAATATATCGAATTCGATTAAACTCATAGTAATTTATACAAACAAAGGCGCATTAGTGGGGGAAGGCGTCGCATTCCACATTATGGCGGACGTCTTGTATATATCTCTTATTGATAATAATACTTGCATATTATTATATTCTCTTACATATTTTACTTATTAAAACTTTCTTAACTAAATAATGAATCAAATTAAATGGCGTAACTCATGTTCGCGTACTTCGGTGTTGGTACCGACAAGTTTCGGACCTGTCGGAGGTCCTTCTTCGGGGTTCAACATCGAAGTACGCGAACATGAGTTAAGTCGTTTAATTTAATTGAATAATATTTTATTTATTCAATATTTGACTATGATAGTATACGAAATTTAATAAAAAGTAGTAATCAGTTAGGGGCCACTGGACGTAGGCCTCCCCATGAAACGCCACAAAGATCAGTCCTTTGCCCTAATGAATTGGACTCCCGCAACCTGACCAGGTACCCTTGGATGTATTTAATAATCCTAATATTATAAATGCGAATGGGATTTTATTTCTTATGCTTTCAAACTTAGACCACTCGACCGTACATGAAATTTTACCCACACATTATCAGGGGTACAGAAAAGAACATGGGGTTCCTATTATTCCCAAAAAAAAACTTCCCGAGGGATAGATTAATATAATCGGTCGCCATGGTAACGTATGACATGACAATAACAACTTTTTGACAATTTGTTACTGTCATGCCATACGTTACCATGGAAACAGACATATTGACATTCACCAAGCAATTATAAGCGAGATGTAATTACAAAAAAATCCAGCGAGGAAATATCTAGTGTAAAATACCTCGGGGCTCTTATTCTTGCCGACGCGCGCTGACGTCAATGCCTCCACGAGTCTCTCGGGCAGTTCCTCCGGCTCCCAAGGATCCCCGCCGAGCGGTTCTAGCAGGTTGATCACGTGCCATATACGACTCTGTATTGCGACCACTGAAATCAAATTAGTGAGCTTACCATTTTTATAGGGGAATTAGACACGAAATGAATAAAGAATGACAAGGGAAATTTAAAATATACCAAAAGTGAAGATATGATCACGTAACACAAAGCGCCAATAGTCTAATGGTTAAGGGAAATGCTAAGCATGAGGTCGTGGGTTCAAACCGGCCATTCGATTAATGTGAACCATGTTCCAGCATAACCTTAAACTTAGTTGGAACTGTTCAAAGATAGAGCATATTGTTTTGATAATGTACGAAAACAAAAACATGAAGTTATACTTTCACTATTTTAAGAAATCGTCCTCAAGATTCTTCCACGTCAAATTTTAAACTGAATTTTATAATAAAATTCTAATTAAATTTTTATAACGCCACAGTCCAGTATGTAGTCTGTTTGTCTGTTGGTCCGCGAGATTTCCTTATTCCATTGTCATATGATATTATTTAACCCTCATTTTAAAATTTATCGTGCCGGCTAATGAAAAATAAACGCACGGTCTAAAAATGGACTGCTACTCTTAAATTTGAGATTTAAACAAAAACTAATAAGGTATTATTAATCCATTCAATGTATCCATAATCAACGACTATGTCACCTGTGAGTTAAGGGCGTGAGAGCGTATTAAGTTCATTATATACCACTAACTTTGTAATCGCAACTTGGCAATGATCTCATCCACGGTCACCGCGGGTAGATTCCTAGCGACCTTCTCGCAGACGATGCGCGCGATGCTGGCCGACGTCATCGGCATGCGCGCTCTGCGTATCGCCCTCGCCAAGTCCCGCCAGCGCACACCGAACTCCGGCAGAAGAGTCGTGCAGGTCGTCTCGCGAGGCATACGGCTCATGAGCCTCTCTAGTTCCACCAGCTCTTAAATAACAAGGACACCATACTAAGGAAAGGCTATATAAAGAGTACCCGTAACCGACGAGCATGTATGCGTATATGTATGGATGTAGATGAAGCGAGAGAGGTGTGCCAGGATCGCG
>DWTW01001627.1:0-12274 GCA_018246275.1 Papilio slateri
GCTTTGAAAAGAGCTGTTTTACATTTTAAGTAATTTTACGCTTCAAATACGAGTTCATTTCATGTTACAACGTGTAAAATTCCGTTAAATAAATCAGCTCGTACGACCGTTTCTTTCTAACAGAAGTTACTACAATTCGGGTTTAACTTTAATCTCTTACTAAAGTTCATGAAGTACCTGCCCTTTTTCCCACTTTATGTGGGGTCGGCACATTACGACCGTAGTGCATACTTATTTTGGCTATAAATTTTTTTCGGACGGCCGCCTGCCTGACGCTAACCCTCCTCGGGCATATATATAAAATATTAGTAGATTATCAAAATAATTTACTAACATTTCGTTTAGCCATGTTCAACTAAGCTTAAATTTAGATGGACATGGTTCACAACAGTCGAATGGCGGATTTGAACCAACGACAGTGTTGAGCATGTTTTGCGGTCCTTACCCTTAATCATTAGGCTGTTGGCGCTTCCAACTTTTTTAATATAATGTTATAAAGTACCATTATATTAAAAAGTTGATTCAGTTCCCAAAATTTCAAAAATTTCAAATAAATATCATTTAAAACAAACACATATAAACGTAAATCGAGTTCTTAGAGTTGCACTAACAAATAAATATTGATTTATGTGTTCGTTTTATATTTCCTTATACATCGCTCTCCTAGCGATATCATAAACATAGCTCTAAACGAATATCCTGATATTTTTATGGTTGTAAATATTGAATTTCTGTACTAACTGGAACTAAGAGTAGACGCGAAGATAAGAAAATAATAGAAATCATCCCCCGTTGTACTGTCTTGTAGGAACTCGATATATTTCAAGACTACATACCTAATGCGAAATTAGTTCCACATCTGTAAATTGAATATCGATACAATTTTTCAAATCAAATCTTACTCTTAGGTTACCCTGTTCAAGTTTTCGTCGGCCTATGGCGGAGGCCTACGTTCAGCAGTGGACGAATATTGGCTGAAACGACGACGAAGTTTTCATTTAATTTACAGAGTCGTCATCTCCCTGCCTCTTTCCCACTTAATGGGGGGGTTAGCACAGTATGATTGTAGTCCATACTGTATATATTTAAGCTACAGTTTTTAAAGCCGGTAGTCCACCCTCCTCGGGAATAATTGGTTATACTTATTTTACCAGTGTAATCAAGGACAATTCCGTTGGTGAGATAGTCACCTTCCCTTCCCACATCCCTTCTTATCAGATTCACCGTTACGTATTGCTGACCGACATCTCTTCTGTGTTATAATACAGGGTACCAGAACTAATTTCCATTCCTGTAGAACCAGAACTCTTTTTAGTCTTCAAGGAGTTTCACCAATATCTCTCCCGTGTTGTAATCCATCACGTGTTAAATCTTGTTGTTTTCGAACCAATCGAATTCAGGATTAGAAGGCCGCATAACGTACAGTGCCTTTAGATGCCTCCTGGCCGCTGGTGACAGATTAGGACTAAATTTTTGACAATATTAAACACACATCTTACGAAATAAATGAATTCAAAAAATTTGAGACACATCTTACAGAGTAATATAAATAATTTAGAAATTTTAACGACAGATGTTATCCAACATCAAAAATATACGGCGCAAACTGAAAATATTCCTACTTGTGATTAATTATTTCGTATAGTATCGTATAATTTGATTTAAACCTTGTTTTCTGTTTCATTACAGTTGTTCATTTACGTATTAGATATATGGCACTATATGTTCGTAGGTGTTACCACGAACAGTAAGCAACATTCCCGTCCTACGTGCATTGTAAACGCGATGTCGTAAACAATGGCCGCCGGTAATTGCTGGTGTTTTTATATCTTTACTGCAATCTCACCTGGAAACTGTTCTCGGATGATTTGCTGTAGATAATATGCTTACACAAGCAAGCTCTAAACAAAAGCGCAGAAATTCTAAATTACATTTTAAGTCTTAAATATGAAGTTTCGAGTGAGTAGGAGTAAAAGGCGGTTGGTACTGATTACTTTTACATCCGATTTTCGCTACAATTGATAGATGCCAAAAATGTATTGAATTAATGGCTGTACACATTATCACCAGGTATAGTTAATTGCAGGGCATCTTTACCCCAATGTCTTGAACCATAATCCGGGACTATCGGTCCATATCTTTGGACAGGTAGTCCCAGTAGGTACTTATTTCCTCTATTATTTAAAATGTTCTAAACGTCGAAACGTGCTGAAAGTTTACACGTGTGACACTAAAATCCCTTGGAACACGAAATTTATATTCATAACCGTACCTAAAATGGTACGTCACTAAAGCACAAATGTAATTTCACTAGCATTACCAAACCAGATAGAAGAAATTGGCAAAAGTGTTGAAACCTGTCTATGCTAAATATATGTTCTGCATTTACTTCTAAGTACATCACTACAAAGTGTAATCTGGTACGTAGGTAATCTTTCTAAATTATCCTTTCAAAACGCCCAATCAATCGAAAGATAAAAGATATCACTCAATACAAAAGGTAAATACAATCAAGATCTATACTGAGAAGCCGTCAATATACCCAATCACCTGTAATCAAACAAAGTTCGAAGAAAGCGTTTATTTAAATACTGTTGATTTGGTTTAAAATGGTCAAAGTGATGAGTCGACAATTACCGATTGTCGATGCGTTATAGTGCTCTAAACATTGCATTACCGCCCATCCTCTCATTAGGACGAGTAGTGATGTGCCAAATATCGATAAATTGTTTTAATAAATAATTGCTATATTTAATTTTCAGAATATAAATAAAACGGACTAAACGTTTATAAATAAATAAGAGGGAAACAGAAAATGGTGGGGAAAAGAAAGATTATTTACACCAATGTGACAAGATTTATAAATTTGAGTGTCTTGACTATTTAGTCACAAGAAATACTGTACCAACAAAAACTAGCAACATTTACAAATGTGTAATTTTTATATATTTGTATAAGTTATAATTAATATTTGTTGTATTTAGAAATGAATACATTAAAAAAATGAAGAAAATGCGTTTCTAGTCATATTTTTATCTAATTATGGTCTTTACTATTTCTGTCCGTCAACACATTTAGAAGCCGTTTTATACTAAAAAGTTCTACATGTTTGTTTTAATTTCGCGATCGCCATCATTACCATCACACATCACTTACCAAATATATCAAAACATTGTTTTTATAATAATTAAATTGCCAACACATAAACTCATTTCATCGATAATGCCTCGTGAAGTCACACCCATACACAGAAGCGATTAGTGGTGTCCGGGCGACGCTCGACGCTAGGGCTCGTGTTTCGGAGCACGTGCGCCGGAAATGTCATCAGGTAAACAAATACGCCTCCAGCACATCACTAATTGCTGGCTGCTCGCTTGTAAACATCGGTCAACTCGGGACTGAATTAACCATCAAATTGTTTTTCTCGTACAAACTTTTTTGTACTCGGTACCTCTTTAGAAGCGTGGCGCGTGATACATCTGTATGTGCACATGTAATTTTAATATATACTATTCCGTAGGGATGAATGGTATACGAGTACACGTATGCTATATATATAAAAGGCGATGTGTGTATGTATATTCTGTATAGATTCCGAAACAACTGGACCGATTTCGATGAAATTTTCAGGAAACCTTCAGATAGGCCTAGCAGGTGATCCAGTTTGGTAGCGATTGAACTTAATTGGCATGACCCGTGCGAAATCGGGGCGGGTCATTATTATTTTATAAAAGCTTCCGTGAATGTATTTATTCTAATATACTATTACCAACTACCAGCAATGATAAGGGGGCAAACGAGCAGTAGTTCGCCTAATTTTAGGTAATCAACGACATCCATGAGCATCAATAAAACCGGAGGAATTGTAGATGTGATGCCGGCGTTTAAGAAAGAAGTACGTTTTTTTCTTGAAGGACCTAAGTCGTGTTGGTTTGCAAATACCGCTGGAGACCGACTATTCCATGAGGCGGTTGTGCGCGGCAGGAAGTTACGCGAAAATCGCGCGGTAGTACCTTGCCAACCATCAAGATAGTGTGGATGAAGAATTTTGGAGCTCTGTCATCTTGTGTGATGACAAATTTCTGCGGCTGAAATGTTTTCAGACTGTTCTTCGTAACACGTCGCTGCTTAGCAATTCTAAGGGCACTGCCGGTTACTTTTTTATAGTAGAAGGTGGCAAACGAGCAAGCGGTTACCTCGATATCCAGTGAGCTACGCTACCCCTATAGGCATCTGCAACAAGCTAATGAGTTGCAGATGCGTTGCGTACCTTTCAATGGACAGAGAAGGGGATAAACAGAAAATAGGACACCTTTTCCTGTCCATCCCCTCCCCCGTCAAATCCTCTACTCCTTCCCATCCGTAAGGATAGAAGTAAAAGGATAGAAAGGGAAAAAGGACTAGGATTAGGCCTCCGGCACCTCAACCATCAAACGAAATGCAGAAGCATACTTCTACTTCACGCCTGTCTTCTGTGAGGTCGTGGTACATCACAGGTCGAGCCGGCCCATACGTGCAACAGATGTTGTTGTTGCTGGCTCTACCACTGTTACTACTCTACTTGGGTTAATGGGGCATTGGTCTGATGTGGCCAGACGCTTATGGAATGACGACCACGCATAGGATGGTGTGGCGGTAGGTACTACAAAATGGAACGATGATTTAATCAAAGTAACTGGAGTGCATTGAATAACAGCGGCAAGTGCAACTGTAGATGCTATTGGTTGATACTGATGATTGAAAGACAAAAAAGATCTTCATCTACGAAAAATACACGTGACATAAATATGAAAACGACTGATTCAATTGCAATGCACCAGGTAGTAAATATAACCGTTTTATTTTATGTCTTGTGTATGATTAGATAAAATTGCAATCTTATTGGCCAACAATTTTGACCTACAACTATTTTCATTGTAAATATTGTAACAGATTATGTAAGTGACAACACTTGTCTCTGACGACACGTCCACATGTAGACAATCAGCGTTGTGTAACGACACTGTTCGTTTGATGGCGTCAGTAATGGCCGCCATTCCCAGAGCATTGTTTACGTCGCACATTTGCTACGGATCGAAACTGCGGCCGGTTCTCATCGGATATTCTACTAACGTGTCATTAATATCTGTAGGTATAAGTCGTAGTGGTCACTTTATTGATTAAACATAAATTATAATAATATAATTGGTAAGGCAACGTTATTACTTGCTAATAAGCTTGTGAGATAGAAAATCCTAGACTCTATTTTTATAGTAAAAGGTTCTATTTGGCGCGATCCTGGCACACCTCTCTTGCTTCTTCTACATCCATACATCTAAGAAAACATGCTAGTCGGTTACAGGTACTCTTTACCGTGAGTTCACACTGCCAAAAAAAAACATATAAAACATGTTGTCATTTCTGTTTTTTTTTATAGATAAAGAGAGATAACGACATGTTTTCTGTGATCTTTTCATTAGTGTGAACTCTCGGTTACATCGGCTTCCTTTAGTATGTCACTAATCTAATCTATTCGATATAAGTTCACCTGGAACGTCCCCTAACAACATTGTCACTCACTTAAGTTGATAAAGAAAAAGAGAGGAGAAAGAAGAGATAGGAAAGGAAAGGGGATAGGGCCTGTAGGACCTCACTCAGCAGATGAAACAAAAAAGGATAAATAATACAATACCTCTATGCTTCACGCCTGTGTTCTGTGAGGGCTTCGTACTTTACCCGGGTAGTCGGTCATTTCTTGAAACCTTCAGCTAAAGATATTTTTTTACCTAGGTATTGAAATTATTTAATAATTCATTTCAATATGATATAATGGAAAGACCACAGATTCCTTGGCCAAAAATATGACGATATAAACCAACTTACCTATATATCGAAAGTTGCTTAGTTTGAGCGCTAAAGGGGTTATTAGGGGCCAATTTGTATTGTCTTTTATGTCGATAGTAGAGCAAATTATGTCTTTAACATCCTTTTAAACTGTTTCGGTCCAGTATTTAAAAAAAAACATACAGACGAATTGAGAACCTCCTCCTTTTTGAAGTCGGTTAAGACATTTCAACGATAGTTACTTATTGACTCACTTATTATGATATCACTCGTCAGGATATGACTCATTGTCTACAAATTTGGAAACATAATCTTTTTCTTGCTTTGAAAAACAATATTTTTTTCACCAAAAAACACCCGCTAAAACAGATCTTAAGTAAATCTTATTTCAAATAGATTATCCCTTATTTAATCTATCTATTTAAATAATAATCAATTTTCGAATGTTTGTTCGCGCATAATTTTAGAACAGCCGCACCGATTTGACTATTTTTTTTTGTGTATTTAATCTGAATTAACTTAGTAGGATAGAAAAATTGTACGAAAAAGTGAAAAGAATGGGTTCAAAATCTCCATATAAAAAGTTAGACAGAAGGCAGTAGGTAGGTTGCCATGGTAACTTTATATTATTGCTATGCCACTACGTATTACGATGCGACGATAACAACTCTGACATATTCCACCTCTAACACGTGTCATTGTACGCGGTTCAAGTTACATAAATTTGGAAAAAAGACTTCGCGAAGAAACTTTACCTGCAACGAATTCGTCAACAGCTACTTGCCTATATAAATACTACCTATATACTTTTCCAGCCACAAACATAAGAAACTAGTATAGGCAAAGCCGCTGGCAACACCTAGTTTTATATAATTACTATCGGGCCTAGTAGAGTTTGTGTTGCATGAACGTTGCCTTGCCTTTTATTGGCGGTTTCAGTTAACGTGTATTCATTTTGCGTTAAAAAAATCGTAATTCAAAGAGTAACTTCAAATTTCACGGTTTGTTTGCTTCTGTCGCTTTTGTTAATCTCTAAAGAAAAAACCTTTCCAACTTGAATTTTATAAAAGAGAGCCTCTCAAATTTGTCGTGTGTTTAAGTAAATACAATACACATTGCGGGCCCGCATACTTCCGCGACCACATAATAGGACGCGATAACATACAAAGAACGCTTTGTACAACGCACCGCGATGCAGAGAAACAACTAAAGATAATGGAAACATGAGTTGATATAACTAAAATTTAAAATCATAAACATAACGACACGAACAGGCTTGAATTTGTAGATAAAATAACCTGTGCTAAATGTAAAAATTATTTTAGTTGACAGATCTTCATTAATCCGTCAATAATTCCGTCCGTTAGCGATTTAACCTACGTGGATACTAAGAATGTAATTTAAATAACAAGTGAAGCGAATTGGCCGCGGATCACCGCGCCTCCCCGGGTAACGACCAGGCTAATTGGACCCCTCGCGCCCACGGGATTTCACTGCCGACGAAATCTCTGAACAACCTAATTGTGAGTGATTTATTTAGACTTCTATTTCGGTTAGCAGTTCGAAATAATGGAAATTTGTTTAATGTACTAGGTAAAAAGACTGAAGAATAGTTAACAAATGCTTAATTAAAAATAGCTTTTATGTACGTTATTCATTCATGTATCTACTTGTGTACATTTATATGTATGTCTGAATAAAAACTAAGAAGCCAGAATGAAGTTCTGGATAGCGACCCGCTCCCGTCATTAAGTCGGTCTGTTTCCATCGGATTTTCGGAGATAAAAATAAATAGTAGGACCGGCAGTGTAATAAAAAACTGTACTAAGTACTTTTACATATAAATCCAGCTTAATTCGTTTCTGGATAAAGATATAGTTATTATATAATGTTCTCAAAAACATATAGACAATATAATTTATTCATATAACACTGTATCTATTCAATTGTTATTATAAAATTACAAATAGTCTCTCTATGTCTGTCCACTCACCTGAGTGAGCTCCTACAATTTTGACTAAATTCTTCTTCTAGGCGATCTACGTATGCCTAGCCGTCATCTATATAGCCGACGTTCCAAAATCTTCTAGCCCTATCGGCTATCTGTTCTATGAGTAATGTATTCTACTCTTTTCAACTTAAATTTAGCAATTGTACAGGCAAAATCGCTAACCTAGGTAACCAACGGCGGTTCAGATTTTTCTGATTCGATCTCGTACAAATACAGAATATGCATAGATTAGATTCTATACAGGAACAAGATTGCGTTTCATGTTTTCTCTCAGACCGCGGCCCAATCTGCTTAATGGTCGCTCCGCCATCACAAGGAGAGACCCGGATTCGTACCTGGGCTTTTAAAATGCCCAAAAGCGAAATACGAGCGCAATAAGCGAATGCTTTTGACCCAGATTGTCGGATTTGCGTTGCTTAAAATCTGTGTGAGATTTGAAACCTTCTCTATAACTGTAGTAAATTTCGGTGAGTTATTATGAAGAGCTACTCAAAACTTTTAAGATACATAAAACAAATGTTGAAAAATGTTATAAGAAATCACATCTCATTTTATCAACATTTAATTTCTTTTTGAGATACCATTAACAATATAATACCTTACAATTAATCTTGGAAATAAACGGCATGCCCACACCTTCTCCAACATCGCACGCAGGTTTCATTTTTCTTCTTGTACTTTTCTTGACACAGACAGAGGTCATAGAAGACCAGTTTAAATCAGATCACATCTGACCATCCTTTTTCTGGACTAATCATACGAACCATTGTATCTGAAAGTTAAAAGATTATTTATTTATTATTTAATAAATTACCACATGACATTAAAGAACTTCTTTATATAAAAATCGTTTGTAAGCAGAGTCAAGGCATTTCTTTTGGAAAAAAAACATTACACACAGACATTTTTTAATGAATAATAACTATTTTTAATAATAATAAGCATGATTTTTAAAAATCAAATTCAAATACAATGTGTGGTGTTAATGAATAAATAAATACAAATGCTTCTGTATATAGCTGTTTTTGTTATAGCTCGTGGTCAGTGCTGACCCAATAGCGCAGGAACGATTATTTCTCGTATGTTTTAAATCTAAGATTTATGTAGATATGTATATTGTCTTAACGAATAAGATTTTTATGTTGATTTCAATTACATGGACTGGAATCATACGGAGGGAGTAGTGTCAGGACGCGTCACATGATAGCAACTAAAAGATGGATACATTAAGCTTGAAAACATTACTACCAATTTAGACATAGTTTTAGCATAGTTCCTTAAGTTTTATAAGTTGTAAATGTATTGAATAAATCTTTGCGAACACGAAATAGCTATACTTGTGCTAGTTATTAATTTGAACGAGCTTACGATTCATCAGTAAACGAGTGACGGGTCGCGTGTGGTCTAGCGTGTACGCACGCACGCACGCACGCACCCACGCACGCACAAACCGCCAGGGCGTACCGGCCCGCGCGGGCTCTTGACTTGCTATAGATTTGTAAACAACTAGCCGTTACCTGCGGGTTCGCACGCATTCTTTCCTTATTTCCTATATGGAATTTATTACGTATATCTTTTAAATGTGTAAAAGTTTTTATCTATTGCCATTGTTCTGTATAACATGACTATATCAAAAAAGCTTTTGTAACCATGGCAACCGATATTGGATTATACTTTTCTATCCTATGTCCTTTTTGTACCGAGAGAATGTGTGTAGGAATAATTTCATGATATCTGTATTAACGTTAAGGCTTCAAACAAAAGAACAATCGTACAAACGCATTTATAATATTAGTAAGAATTGTTGAGTATTGAAGTTTAAAATGATCTTACAAGCGTCAACAGCCTTATATACTCTAAGGCTGTTAGCCTTTTATAGTACGGACTGCGAGACATAAGGCCCGTGGATTCCCGGCACAAGTTTTAAATTGTGTTCAAATCTTTGATTTTTTTTTTTATAAAATTGGTTTAATTAAAAATTTATTGATGATATTTCGTTTAGGGACCACGTAACCTGTGGATATTCGCCCTTCAAACTTGAAAGGCGATAGAGAGATCATAAGCGACAGATATTATAAGAGAGAGATGGTAACATGGGCAGCAGCGACCAAAAAAAACTAGAATTTACGTTACAAAGGCTTATTTAAAAACTATTTTCACAAACGCCATAGGTATGTTTAAAAATAGAATAATAATGTAATGACATTAATTGTAATTAAATCTATTTACTACATGTTACTAGTTTGTTACACATTAACATTCGAGTGTCAGTTTCATAAATTTAACATTCGCTTGTGTTTATAATTTACACTAACTTATAATTAGTTAATATAACTTACATGCATAATTTACACTATAATTTATAGTCTATTCATCACATCACGTCTATCGCACTGATCCAAACAATATAAATATATGTTTGTAAGGATCATTTGGTGAATATTTCCGGCGGAATCGGGGACATATCGGAAGCTCTCTTTGTACAGCCGGCAGTGGATTGCGCCAGGAAATTAAACCTAAAGCCGCTTTGACGTCGACTCTATACATTCTGTGTAACAGTACTGTGTGTAGATCATTGTGATGCGTTGCATTCTTTTTAATATTAAATACCATCGAAAACATAAAATGTAAAAAATGCCAAGTCTCGCAACGCAGTTCTTTCGCTACAAAAAGTTGTGAGATCTCATGTAAAACCAAGTCAGTTATTTTAGTTAGTGTCTATGGAAGAATGTATTCAACAACTTTAATATAGATTGTTATCTAATAATTTACCTATCTAGATGTATAGTAACTGTATCAATATTAGATATCTCAATTTCTATAAAAATTATCAAGATTTGGCAATTTCACGGCACCTCATGTCACCTCACACCAAAATGTTGAAATACCTAGTCTTTAGTACTCTTCAAAGTCTGCAAAGATTTCTTGACTGTTGACATTTACCTTGAGTCTACACTGCCGAAAACATTCATATTAAACATGTTGTTATCTCAGTTTTTTATAGAGAAAGAGAGATATAGCAACATATTTTTTGCGATGTTTTCACCAGTGTGAACTCACCGTTAGCAAACCAAACGAACAGAGTCTATTGAGGAAACTGTTTTAAATTCTTTGTTCCATTTATTTAAATAACAGGCGCTTCGATTGGAAATGAAGGTTTTATTGTTAATAAATTTAAAATTCTAAGAACAGCGTGAGAAGGCACGTGGATCGAACACAATGAAGTTTAAACACCAAAGTATAAAATACCGCGGTCGTTCTTGACTTTTTAATGTGATAGGCAATTTGCATAAATACTTTTGAACAACGTGTGTAAAAATATATGATTTTATCGAATCGAAATCTATGTTGTAGCCGTTTTGAGTAAAGATATCCGACGCATCGATTTTAATCACGCCATTAAAATTGTTACAATGTTCAGTGAATTAGAATTAGAATCACTTTAATACTTTAACAGATCGGGATATTCTCTGAATAACGACAGTATGCTCACAATTTTTTTTCTGTGAAGTAGTTAGTCATTTCAAATGTTTGGAAAATAGATTTGAAACATTCCTTTGTTGTGTTATTGAATACTACTACCACTAATTAACACGGACCGTGTTAACGAACGCCGGTTTTAAACGAACTGTAATGCTGGCAAGTTAGACACTTACCATCGAGCCTTCTCCTTAATGGTTTTTAGAGTTTATTATAGATAAAAAATATATTCCAGTGTCCTGCAAATATTTATCTTCACCAGTTAACAGGAATAAAATGAAATTGCTGCAAAGAGGTTTAGGTTAAGCGCTTTCTGCGCTCTGCCACCTCTAACCCGTTGAATCTGTAAAAGCCTCCTCCGGGCTCACAGTGACAAGTTAGTCACAAAAAAAACTACGCATACGTACTGGCGGTTACGATGTCCCTATTACCGCCTTTGACAGATTGGTTTGAACTAGTCAAGATTAATGTACTTAATAGTACTTAATATTAGTAGAAAGTGCCAATAGCTTAATGGCTAAGGGTACGGACCGCGAAAAAACTATAGCCATAATCTAATACGGTATGGACTTGTCGGGCTTGGCCGAACAATACTCGGATCATATGATTGTAATGTGCGTGTAATTTTTCTTTGTTGATGAGTACAGGGATCCTAGTTACACTGGGTTACTGCCACTGGCCTTCTCGAAAATAAAACATTTAATTTCAAACAATGACACACAAATTTAATTAGTTATAAAATGATAATAAAATTATCTTTAATAATTTCCCAGACTATCGCCTATGTCGGCCAGTGCGCAGTAACTGGCCGAGCGGCTCTCTCGTTTGTACACAAAATTGCTGACATAAAACTCATTCGCAGACACACGGTGTCAGCAGACTACGGCAGTACTGTGTTGACCCCACGTACACGTGGGAAAAGGGCAGGGAGAAAAAAAAGTATTTAATATTAGTAAATAC
>DWTW01001628.1:0-12273 GCA_018246275.1 Papilio slateri
CACCCCCCGCCCCCCCCCGCCCCCCCCCCCCCCGCCGCCCCCCGCCCCCCCCCGCCCCCCCCCGGGGGGGGGGGCGCTAGTAATTAATGAAGCCATCGAGAGACCATTATCACACGATTATCTTATCAGAAATGGAGGACGTTGCCAGCCAATATTGCATATGATTTGAAGGATAAAAGAACCCGTGACGTCATAGTCGCTCACTGGACGCTGTCCCTTTGGTTAAATAGAGCATTATATAATAAAGTCTGCCTGTCCGTCGCGCTGTTCACATGGGCATATATCATCAGCTGTCAACGCATAGGTGCCGAGCACCGGCAAGATTCGGCGCTATAGCTCCTTAGGGATGGGCGATCGTTTCGATATCATTTTATCAATGAAAATCGCTGGTTAAAATTTAAATTATTATACCCAAAAGTTGTTGCAGCATATATCAACATAATCAAATCTTAGCATATATTTTACACGCTTTTATATTTTTTATATTGATTACGGTTTTGGTACTGGGTTTCTCTATTCTGCTCGGCTACTTTATGGCTATTATCATTCATCATTTAAAGTAAGTACAGTGATATATTTGGACCCGTTCTAAATTGACAACTACCAAATATTGTCAGAGCCAACATCAGCAGCTGTTACAACGATGAGTCGGCTAAAACGGGGAAGTACCATAATTTCACAGAAAGAACATCTACCTACCTTCTTAATTTATGTGAGGTCGGTACAATAGGTTTCCGTCTTACAAATCGATCTATCATCTGTCATTTCAGCATTCCCTTTTTAATCATATGATCTTTCAAGCAATCCATTCATCTTTTCTTAGCCCTACCGATAAGATCAAAGAACACTAGCGCGAAATAGAGTTCTAGCGTCTATAATGAGTGAGGCTGCAAGCCACATCCTCTTCAATCTTTTTTCATTATCTACTTCGTTCCTCTTTCCTACACAAAGACTGACAACGCTATAAGTTTCCTAATTATTGTAAAAAAATGTGGAAAACGTACAGATATATATATAGGGCGGCGACCTATCTTTGGTTCGATCAATAGGGGAGACCTACGCCGATATTGCTCCTAATTTCTACAAAGCCAAGTATATCTTATATATCTATACATTGTATCACATTGATTTACTAAAGTCGATACAAAGCAAACTCAATTGAACATCACCAAGTTAATGGCGTAGCAATACGGCGCGAACGGATCATAGCATATAAAAGAACGCGGCACAAATCCAATCTATAAAACGTGCGTTCACATAATGTAGCCACTTAAAAGCAGGAAGTCTAACAAAGCGGGTTCGCATTAAATTTTATCGACAATAAATAAAAGAGGCTAAACCCCGCACTAGGCGCGCACGCACGCACGCTCTGTGGGCCGGTTGATTCCATTGAGCCCGGTATCCGGTATTAGGTACTCTCATTACACCTCGTTAAAGTCTCCTTGACGAAAAACGTACGCAATATGGAAGGAAGTTTCTTCCGAGGACATTGCACTGAAAAACGTTAAAGACTTTTGTGATTGTTAGGTAAAGGATAAATAAAACAAACTCACCCGCCTACGTAATTTATGCTTTTGGGAAAACCACCTCTAGAAATTAATTTTTCCAAATTACCTTTATCAAGATACTTTTGCTTTGCAAAGTAAGCAAGCCCTTCTTCCGTGTTGCTTCTCATCTCTTATAGTCTTCCATAACTCACTTCTTTGTCCCACAAACAACGGGAGTGGAATCAAAATTATAACCTTTAATTACTCATTTTACAATTCAGAGGAATCGAGGATGTAGTCGCGACACAATATCTAGCGTTACACAGTGTTGCCACACTAAAAGCTGTTTTTCAATGTTGCCCGGGTGAAATATTAGCGTATGAATTACCTTGCACCATGGAAAGCCCAATAAATAGGGAGAATCGACCTCTAATAGACGTAGGGTGATCATTGTTAGATGATTTTAACAGATATGGTTGTGGATAAAAATTACCCGAATATTTACTGAAATAATATATATATTTTAATGAATGTTTTATATCTGTCACAATATAGCAAATATATGACAGCTGATAAAGAAATCCTCATGACACTCGACTTAAAAATGTAAAAGTAATTTAATCAATGACCTCGTTATTGCGGTGTCGCTCGCCGATTCTGCCGCCATTGATTTCGGAGCATCATTTACTTTGTGTTTTTATTTATTTATTAAGTTTAATATTATTAATTTAATTGTTTTTACGTACCATGAATCCTAAAATTTAGAATCGATTTTTCTCGATAATCGATTTCCAATTGAGTGGTTCATAACCCTAATCACCTCGTATTGACAGCTGTCAAATGAATTTGTTATTTTGTGACAAAAAATGTTCCCAATTTATTTATGTAAAATATTTATACTTCATTTTTTTTTAATTTTTATCCACAGGATTTGAACGAGTTTACAATTTTAGTCTCGGTGACAGCTGTCCGTTGTCAGCCTTAGGGAAGGATTAAAAGAGAAGAACCCGCTGCGGCTTTAAAAGCAGTCTATGGGGTTGTCGGGGGTTGTACAGCCAAGCGACGGGGTATTAATGAGACGTAAGCACCAGGTACCGGCAGTGGGAAGCCATCGAATTACATAACCTCACCTAGTTCAGTATCCATTTCTATTTTTAACCTGTAATAATAAATATGTACTAATTTATGCATCTTTGTACCTTTATTACAATTTTTGAATTTATTTTTAGTTTGGTATAAGCTTTTAACAAAATTGGCGGGACTTTTGACATTTGTCATATTTTGACAGTCATAGTTTTGGACACACTATTGAATGCATAGAGATGTATTCATTACTATCTATTACAGACAAAAAGTCTGTCAACCCACCGCTTTGTTGATTTTATTTTACATAGCTTTATAGTTTGTCTGAAATTTCGCATGTCAATTTCATAATTAATAATATAGAGTATATTAACTTTATAGACATAAAATATTATCAAGACAATTTGTTTTTCTATAGTATGTCTTCATTTTTAAACACAGAAAAACCTTTACTTTTGAAACGTTCAAATAATATGACACACTTTATTTATGGTTTTTGTACTTATGAGTTATTGTTACCTTCACGATAAACAGATTTTACAAGGATTTACGTTTCCTTTTTAATTGTAACATCTGTCAGTGCAATAATTGTGTAGACTATATAATTCGATTGCGTTTACATACTGTGGATTGTTATTTTACTGTTTTCCATAAGAAATGAACAAAATTTACTGAAACATAACCTAAAAAATAAAAGAGGTGTGCTATACAGGTACATTTATTCATAGATTTTTGAAAATTGATTTAGAATAGGGTTGTAACCACTTGGATGATAGCGGATTGAGCTTAAATAGCTTTTGTCAATGGAAGGAAAGTATGAAAATGCGATATATGTTGGAAGACACCAATAAAACCCAAACCACAGTACAGACAGGTTCTAGAATGCGGGTACCACACCATTAGAGGGGGGTTTAAGGGGGGAGGTGCTTATACCCAGCACCGGCTACTCACAAACGTTGTAGATGTCTCAGTCTCATGAATAGGCCGTCCGGCAATTGGCCTATTCGGTTATTGTTCAGTTTCCTGCAAGGTAACATAAGAGAAAACAAAATAAAGTAACGACCAATCGGATTATAATCCGAAGAGAAACATTTTGAGGTTACAATTACTTCATTCGCCTAATTCAAGAGTTTAGAATTAAAAATGGTTGTCGAAAAACCGTTCAAAAATGTGTTTTTAAGTAGCATTTACATTTTGAAAACACATTTATAACCTCAAAAAACCCAAGGTATCAAAATAAATGGTAACCGAGCCGTATTTGATACCAGATGGTTTAAATGTAGCACCAAAAGGTATGTTACTATTAAAAGACATTTTCGAAAATCAGTGGACCAGACCAACTTTATTTCAATACTCCTGAAATATCCTAAGGCTTCTGGATGCGGGGGTTGTTTTTGACATATGTTTTGGATACCATATACGTTTGATTGCCAATTGTTTCAGATATGAAAAACATATTTAAAATAAATACATAATCAATCAAAACAATGTTGTACTCACAGTCTCTCGAGCGAAATCAATGCTAGGAACGCATCCCTTTCGATTGTGTGGATCTGGTTTTCTGATAACTGCCTGTAGAAGATAAAATTATATTAATTAATAAAATCTCAAGTCTTCCTTGAATGACTTGACAGAGACAGAGGAGGGTTGGCGTCAGGCAGGCGGTCGGTCGTATAAAAACTGCAGCCAAAACCTGTTACAGCATGGACTACGGTCACACTGTGCCGACCCCACATAAAGTGGGAAAAGGGCAGAGAGATTATGGCATAGAGATATGTTTACCACCATGTATCGTCAATCCAAGGACGTCCTCTGCTGGACGTAGAAATCCATCATGAATCGCCACAATGATCGGTCAGTGTCCTCATTCAGTCGACTCATGAGCTTGCTTGCCCTTGACCTTGACCTGCCCTCTGTTTCTGCTAACACAATCGTGTCGCAATGGTTTAGAAACTGTTAATTTAAAATTTCTAACCAATCGTGTCTTAGAGAACTGATATTAGAACGCCGCTACGAAACCATTAAAAGGTTCGTGGACCAAGCCGTCGGTCCATCTTGTGTAAACATCTTGTTCTTACGATAGTGGCAAATGTAATACAAAAGTACCCCAGAGATACACTAGGTATACTTACAATATCTTCAACTCGTTGAGGTTCTGGAAGTCGCTCTGGAATATTATGGTGAGGTTGTTGCCTTGCAGGTCTCTGGAACAAAAGGTACTATTTTACATGTGCCCGAAATTAAAAAAAAAATATACAGACGAACTGAGAACCTCCTTCTTTTTGATGTCATTTAAATACAGAAATACGCTAAGTCAAGTCACAATAAACAGAGACCTAATTCTCTTCTCGTTCTTTACCTTTTCTAATAAAGGATGGAAAGGGGAAGAGGATTCAGATCACTTATCGGATGAACCGCTTGCTCGTTTACCACCTACTTCTATATCAACAATATATAAATGGCCCAAAAGGAAGGAGTCCATTGGATAGGGGCGTCAAGGACCAATGTTCGAAAGGATGAAAAAGACAAGATATAGAGAGATATTTCTGATAAAGCTTGGTGACATACTAACGAATGTTGATGTTAGGAGTAACCGTAACCGGCGAGCATGTACATATGGACACGCGCCTGTGTTACTCTACGTTACATGCGTGAGTGTGTACCACTTGTGTTTATTGCGTAGATAATTCCAGGCACCATATTACCCAATAAGGCAAAGCAAACTAAGTTAATTAAGTCCTTCAACTCGCGGGCGTAGTACGGTCGCGGGGAAAAGTGCTTTTGCAAGTCACAACTTAAGTTACGGCGCAAGGCTCGTGCGGAGCCGTCTCTAAGTGACACTTTAGTGTACCGCGAAGTTAATGGACGGAGTGGTTCGGTTTGTACGCTCTATTGAGTTACTTGATGTAATAGAAGCCACGCCCCGATGGAGCAGTGGTTGCATTCTGTTCCTAACGAATATTTAATTGAGTTCGAGATAAAAACACTGGGATTATAGTTGGTCGGTGTGTCCTTAGATCTGGATTTATAGTACATTAAGACAAATCTAGCGGTTCACTTGATAAAAAATGGCCTTAAAAAGGTGACACAAGAGATACAAACCGTCTTTTATTTTGCTCAGTTCAGTGTATTGAGTTAAAAATAGTATTCAAATCGTATCGTATTATATACTCAATAACACTCCAATTTATAATTATATCTGTCCATTTAGTGTGTAGTAGTGACGTAACAGTGGTAGAGCCCGCAATAACAACATCTGTTGCACTGCAGGGCCGGCTCGACCGGTGAAATACCACGACCTCATAGAAGACAGGCGTGAAGTGGAAGTATTTCTGCGTTTCGTCTGATGAATGAAGTGCCGGAGGCCTATTCCTAGTCTTATTTTCCTTCCCATCCTTTTCTAATAAGGGGAAGATGGGAAGAGGATTTGACAGGGGAAGGGATGGATAGGAAAAGAAACTATCCTTTTTTCTGTTTATCCCTTCCTCTGTCCATTAAAGGTAACGCAACTGCAACTTATTTCCTTGTTGCGGATGCCTATGGGTAGCGGTCACTTAACATCAAGTGGTTGCCACCTTCATTTATAAAAAAAAATCGTTTCCTAACAAACAGGCAAGTCGTTATTACATTACTAATTGGTGATTTTCACTCCTATAATGAAGACGGAGTAGTTGTTTTTTTTCGTTTTTAAGTTGTAATTGTATAAAAGGTTGTATTCCCCAGCCGGGAGTCTACCGTGTACTAATTACCCAAGTAAGTTACGCTATGAGCTTGCTTAAGTGTCACTTAGCGTCGCTAAGTCGCACTCAAGCTCGCGGGTGAGTTAACTTAGACTTGAAAAGGCTCTACTGGCGACCTATTTACATTGATCAGTTAGTTACTATATAAATTGAAAGATGGTACAAATAAGTATCATATAAAAAGGGATAATATTGATCCAGGTACATACTAAAACTGCGATCTGAACCGTGAGAGAGTCGACAGCGATAGCTGTCGAGCATGAATACGTCGGCCAGGGTGAGGTAGATGAATTTATTTTACCGTCGGTATGTAAACATTTACAGTTTATAATCTCGCGTGCCATATTAAAAACTAACGGCAAATTATAAACTGAACGAATCCTTGACAATTTTATGTGTCATTTCTGGGCAATTTATAAACTGTCGAAGTCAAGTCGTCAAAGTATGAAGGGAAAGGTAGAAGGTTGCCACCTTTTGCCACGAGCAAGCGAGTCACCTGATGTTAAGTGATCGCTACCCATAGGCATTTGCAACAAGCTAATGAGTCGCAGATGCGTTGCCTATCTTTAATGGACAGAGGTAATAGAGAGGAAAAAGGATATTTCCTTCTCCTATTCATACCCTCCCCATCCAATCCTCTTCCCCTTCGAGGAAAGGATGGGAAAGGGAAGAGGGCTGAAATTGGGCCTCCGGCCTCACTCATCAGACGAAATACAGAATCGTACTTCTACTTCACGCCTGTCTTCTGCGAAGTCGTGGTATTTCACAGGTCGAGCCGGGCCATTCGTGCAAAATATGTTGTTGCGGGCTCTACCACTGTTAAAGTTTAAGTAAGAATAGAACAAAAGTTACGTTAACCTAACAAGGTTAGCTGATACGTTCAGTTCTCAATTTGCTGACAGTTTATAATATGCCTAGTCCGATTATAAATACACAAGGTATGAAATCGATCGGTGACATGTACATAACTCATCACTAGGTCACTGAACAACAGATGTCGCGATGCTCGTTTTTTACACTTAAAAGCTCTTCTTAAAAAAAAAGTTTACGAATCGAAACAACATAATATCAACACGTAGAAACATTACACAATGATCGGCATATAAAAAAGGTTCTCTTAATCTTTACGAGCAGGCTTCAACGGATCTTAAGAGTCATAAACTTTTTATTGGTTTGTCAGGGGAAAGAATGTAGAGCTAACAATCTTACAGACAGGGATATCAAACTTTTTGGAAAATATGCTGGTTACTCAATATTATTATTGTTACATAAGTTTATCTACAATAACATTATCTTATTCTATCGCTTTTTTATTGTGTGTATACTGCGCTCTCTTTCGCTTACGAACGAAACTAAACGAAAAGAACCTTACGTGACGTCTGTGAAATTTCACTTTTGCAATTATCGGTTCACCGTCTGGGAAGTTAAACCTTAAAACATTGGTGATATGTAACATATTTCCTCTCGCTTTCCTGCAATCTGTGTATGTGGTTTCATAATAAGGGACGGAAGTGTGCAACAGGAAGCAGGTAAAGCGCGCGCTATTTGATTTGACCAATGAGCGCGCGCGGTGCTGGAGTTGGCCGTCAGATGGCAACGAGCCATTTTCCGAAAGGTTGGTGTACTTATTATCAAGGTGAGATCCCAGATGTTACACATCAGATGCGCGTGCATTATTTGTCAGGTCTGATATTTTGGTAACTCTATGGTGAATATACCCTTTCTATATCATAAAGCGATATAGAGGTGTGCACAGACGTAAAATGTTCATATTACACTAAATATTGAGGGAATTGGGTCGGGTCGATGACCGAACACATCCTGGAGCCTTATTCAAGTTAACCGAGATGTGGACCTTGTGACGAAACCTGGCTCGTGTCGCGGGTAAGTGCTAGAATCGATTCCTAAGTTTCCCTAAGGTATGCTGATATATCGGCAAGTTCAGTTTCCTAAAGTTAAGGAGATACATCTAAAGACAATAAAACGAATAAAATAGGACCGTGTTCCTGATGAAACTAACAATGTATTGACGTACGTACTTGTGCCGTATTCATTGAACCATTAGGTATTCAGATATACTTGAACTGAACGGTTTTTAAACCTAAATTCCCCACTTTTGGTCCCACGCCAACTGAAAATCTACGCAATTTTCCTTTTTAAGAGAAATCCATTAAAAAATATCCATCCATTCTTGAAATCCATCAATTAAAAACAACTTATATTTCAGAAACTAGACAGTCTTCCTCATTAGATAAAGTTCTTAAGATGAAACTACCATAGACTTTCAAAACCTTTTTAATACAATTTCGGTTTATAAGCTTTTGCATCGGATTATCTTCCATAGATATGGATGACGCGAGATCTCTGCTGACCCCCTTGGAGTGCAAGCATGAGTGCATTTCATTTATTTATTAAGACAAGACGATACATCGATGTTTATAATGTAATTAACATTAATTTCAATTAATCCTAAATGTTCCGGCTATAAAGAGTCGATTACTATGGCTCTTGAGGTCTGATTGCGGCACCGGGTTCGTAATTCGGACAGCCGTGGGGTCACCATACGGTGAGATCGTCCCGGACAAGTCCTGATAGTACTAATTCTTCGGATTCATCGGACGCACTGCGCTGTGCTGCTATCAACGTTGTTATACTTGTGGTAGTGGGGATCGAAATTAATGCGATTGCATTGATGTATTGTTTGTGAGACTGACAAGTTTTACCGGGCTTAAGGGGGATGGACTGCAGAGGGGACTAAGCGCGTAGATTAAATCTTAAACTCTAGCCTGAAACTCTTTAAGAATAACTAAGATCGTGGTTAAAATAAGTGCGCTGTTTTCGGTTTTTTAACGGTAGTAATTCGAGGCCTGTGTGTATAATTTCACGCTATAAACTGATATCAACTATTGTTTAAGTTTTATTTAAACATTGTTAGGAGTAAAAGGTAGATTATTAAATACAGGTCGACGTGGCGTAGGAAGGCTTCCTACGAGATGGACCGATAATCCGGTCAAGGTTGCGGGAGCGCACTTGATGAGGGCCGCAGGGGACCGATCTTTGTGGCGATCAATGGGCTCCCATTGCCCCGGCCTAGGGCCAGCAGTAGACGACCTTTGGCTGAAAAGAGGGAGAGAGAGAGGCGTAAAAGGTAAAACTTTAACACTTTAGCAGTTTTAATTGTTTTCAGGAATGTCCTGTCTATCGGATGTTGTGTGGTACACCTAACGAATCGGACAAGTTTTAATTGCTGCGTCGTAGTCGTGGCAGAGATCATTACGAGAGTCGTGCAGCTCAGGACAGACAGACACGCGGACTTTCTGTATAGTAAACATTCGCTTAATTAACTCTTAGATCTACTTTAAGATGCCGCCACTATAAACCTTTATGTTTTGACCAACGTGGGACCTTCAGAGATGAAATAACTGCCGTGCCCTCTACTGAGGTTACTAAGAAATACTTCGAACAATTCCTGCCGCTGAGTTTCGTAATCACTCAACACGACATAGCTCGAAAAATTTTCCACACAAAATAGTGTACTCCTTCCTTCGATGCCGGCAACGCATTTGCAGTTTCGTAGTTGTAGTTTTTGTAATGAATAAAGTAGCACTTGACCACAATCCCACCTGATGTTAAGTGTCGAAGCAATCGAAAGATGGAACGCACTCAATCGATCCTGAAAGTTATGTCTGAAAATACATTGTACGTCAACTATGATCTTACCATCTGTTATGTTTGCTTTTAAACGAGCTTCTAATCGAGTCCTAAAGGGGTCGGCAGAGATATTCGATTGTTTCGTAACGATATACTAACGTCTGATGTTACGAAATAAATTAGTAACATATATAAATTAAGCAGATCGTTTTTGTTCATTATTGCGTCTTTTTTCAATGTCTCCTTTTGCTCTGTCATACTTCCAATATGTTACAAGATTTCCGCATGTCTACTGTTATTCTTGTCAAAGAATTATTTAAGATAGGCCTTTCTTTTATCGACATATTTCAATCATAAAATTCAAAGTATATTTACCATTTTTATTCCTTTCTACATTTAATGTGTGAATATAGGATGCCAGTAACTTAGATTGCTACATTGTCTATCCCGATTGCGTAATAAAGTCACGACAAGTTCCCTAATTCTGATGTCAACCAAAGTTGTGGGAGCTTATTTAATTTCAATGTCAACAAATAGAATATTGACATTATTAAGGCTAAGTTTTAAATGCCCGCAGCGCATCTTTATGTTCCTTTGATGCTGTGGGCTAACGGTAGTCAACTCACATCTGTCTGATTGGGCAACACAATCGTGTCGCAATTTAGCAACTGGTGATTTGATATTTCTGATCAATCGTGTCATATAGATATGACAGTAGAACGCCAACAAGAAACTATTACGACAGCAAAGTAGCAGAATTGAGGTTCCGGTCAGCCGATTATTTGTTTGCTGTCATCTACTATAAAAAAGAGTGAATGAAAAATAAGGAAAGGGTGACAAGACGTTGCAAAAGTGAGTGTTAGTGTTGGCAGGGGACGTCCCAGGGGAACTTATATCGATCAGATTAGTGACGTACTAAAGAATGGCGATGTAAGGAGTACCCGTAACCGACGAGCATGCGTGCATGTGCGGATTTAGAAGAAGTTTTCACAGTGGTAGAGCCCGCAATAACAACATCTGTAGTACGAATGGGCCGACTCGACCGGTGAAATACCACGACCTCACAGAAGACAGGCGTGAAGTAGAAGTTCCCTTCTATGTTTCGTCCGATGAGTGGGGTGCCGGAGGCCCAATTTCAGTCCTCTTCCATTTCCCATTATTTCCTAATAAGGATAGGATGGTAAGGGGAAGAAGATTGGACGGGGAGGGTATGAATGGGAGAAGGAAATATTCTTTATCTAGTCTATCCCCTCTGTCCATTAAAGGTAGGCAACGCATCTGCGACTCATTTGCTTGTTGCGTATACTCATGGGTAGCGGACGCTTAACATCAGGTGACTCGCGTCAGGACCATGCTAAATATAAAATCCATTCTCTCTGTCTACTCCTTTGGGTTGCAGGCGTGAGAGCTTATTTTATTTTACTATAAAAAAACTCCAGTCATATCCCTTCACAATAGTGAAGCAATAAATTGTGTTTATTATGATTTTTGTTTGTGTTAATCCTCGTCGGTGTAACACAGTCACGTCCCAACACTGGGCTACCGGCGGCGTCATTCAGTGCGCGCACGCGCACGCACGCTACGTACACACGGACATACACGCGGTGCACTGACGCTGTACAGATGTACGCACTTCAGATTCTATTCTTGTGTGTAGGGTGACAATGCTTTGCGATAAATACGATCTCGTATCTAATCGGGGTAGGCAGAGATTACGGATATCCATGTAGCACAGACCTAGCATACTTCTCTCGGTTCTTCTAAATATCTATGTATACATACTCTGTTACGGGTACTCTGGTCGCAGTTTAAGGACCTATCGGGATCCAAAAGTTCGGGATCTAATGATGATTTTTGTGAATAAAACCTATCGAAAACTTTTCGAGATATAAGAAAAAAATGTAAAAAATTTCGTCATTTTTAAAGCCCTCTAGCACAAACTATGGCAACTTTGGGTATACATAAGCTGGGTGAATTCGTCATATTTTCGGCTAAAAATTCTGTTGTCTCCCGTTGCACACGGCATTTTCAGACACCTGTATATTGTGACAAATAGAAAGGAGCAACAATTACTGATAACTTCCTCTTCTCGCATTTTAAGAACAGTCCGTCAAAATCCTTTATTTATGCGGAGTCTACTGCACCGGTAACACTTGAAATATTTCTTTTATCAAGTAATTGAACGAGGGATATAAGTTAAATACAATTGCACACAAATACACTACTCTTTATTTTACTGGGTTTATTTAAAAGCAAGCTTAAGCTTAACAGTGGTAGAGCCTGCAACAACAACATCTGTTGCACTGCAGGGC
>DWTW01001629.1:0-12272 GCA_018246275.1 Papilio slateri
TATATATATATAATATAAGCAATACAGTTAAGCCGAGTAGAAACTCAGCCAGTTGTATTTATCATTATTTTTCACTAGCTGTTCCCGCGACTTCGTCCGCGTGGAAATAAGAATGTTTTTTCGTCGACATACTCATATGATGGTCAATCTTCTAATTTACGAGTCGACTTTTGTGCTAGAAAAAAATATAAGTATTTTTATTAGGGAACGTATCTATACTACGTGACCCATTTTTTACCTTCTACTACGGTCGAAAGAGACTATCCGTCGAGACCTCCCCCTCCCCCACTAGTTTTCATGTAGTAATTTATAAATATGATTCAAATATTTTGTTTTTACAAACAGAATATTAAAAAAATGGCTCATATTTGTTTTAATTAATACGGCATCAGTATAAAAAATGTTAAACGCCGCGCGCCGTATAGCTCAAAAAAGCGCGAGATTTTCCTAGAAGATATTGACTAAGTGAAAATCTAAGCCCTAATTGACTAAGCCTAATAGATCTAAGCCCAATTGACGTCGGAACATGAACAAATTTCACCGTAATTCAGAATGCTGTTAATCTATAATGAGTATATGTATGGGGTTTAACGTAAACCAACCAAATCTGCTCATTTTTACATTTAAGAATAAATTGAACACTGCAATGTTTTATTTTTTGGGTATCCTCATACTTTCAGAAAGGTTTTCTTTTCTTTTAAGCATGGCATGACATGGTATACATTTGTGTGAATGAATAAAAACTACGCAAGCAAAAAGTTTTTATTATTTTTCTGCTTACTCAACCTTTGTGTCATTGTAGGTAGTGCGGCGCTTTCGATACGGCATCGCGTAATTTTGTTTATAATTTCCAGGGTTTTCGAACTTTTCCCGTGGAATCTTGATTCTTTTTAATAAATTAAGTTATTTCTTACAATACTACCTATCTTCCAGTAAAAGTCCCATCAAAATTGGTCTAGCCGTTTTGGAGATTACTCGGAAAAAACATATATGTATATGAGTACCGTATAAACGTGTATATTAAATATGGAAATTTTATTTTGTCATTACAAACGGACACTTCAGTTTTATTTATCTATATAGATAATTATAAGACGTACATGGTAATATTTTACGAAATAAACTTTACGAAACAACATAGGCCTTTTTTTAAAAGAAATCAGCGAATGACAGATCCATATTATACGTACGTGTGGCTCAATGTATGAACATTGTAGTGTGGACTATATGTAGCTCAGTGTCGGCATAATAATAACATTATATGTAGTTATAAAATGCTATGCTGTTATTTTAAACTCGATAAGTTATACTTTACACTGAAATTAATCAACTTGTAATAAGATGGAAAATTATAAACATCATACGGACGGGCGAGTCAAATAATTACAGCCGCGTGTAGACGCAGTGCTAAAGCAGTAATTACGTATTATATATGTCACCGTAAAATTGTAAACATCGTCGGTTTATGATCTCACTAGCCTAGCGATATTATAAGCACTCGTAAAATTATAAACTGACTACCCATTTACAATTTAACGTATTTTTCTCCATAGTTTCTAATCTATCGACTATAACTTGCGTACTAGCACTAAGCACCAGTATATTACCTTACAGAGTAAATAGTTAAGTTAGAATAGAAGTAATTTTAGGTTGCGTTTGGTTAGGTTAGGTCGTGACAGTTGTATAATATAAAATCGTCTTAAGAATATGTTTATGTAAGAAAAATACATGTTTACACAAGATAAGTTTATACAAGAACACAAAGTGTGTTACGTTTGACACGACATGTTAAATCGTAAAAACTTCCGTCGGTTAATAATATTGCTAGTGAGATTATAAACTAGTGATGCTTACAATTTTACGGTGACATACAATAAATGGCGGCGTAGTACGAGACCATAAAATAATATTATCGCTTATTCTCTTTATTTATTTGTATTGATGGTCTCCGATGTTAGCGGTTACTATGGACGCAAGGTTCGATCCCCGCCGTAGCAACACTGGTAGGAGGCAAAGCGGCTCAACTGATTTTACAGATAAAAGATGGATACTAGCAGGGGAGTCGTGTCGTGTCGTGTCGGATAGTGAAATGGACACGGAGACTAAAATATGTATATTGCACACATTCCACAAAATGCATTCTGTAATACACCTTTATTTTTATACGTATTTTTCCTGTGGTGTGTGTGTGTGTACCTTAACGTTTGTGTGTGTTTTACATTATATGCTTACGAAGCGCCAATAGCGGTGTATACTACCGAACACGAGGTCGTGGGTTCGAATCCGCCATTCGACTATTTTTGTGAACCATATCCTAGCCACAAGCTAAGGCTTAGTTGGAATGGTTTAAGAAATATTAGTAAATTATTTCGAAAATCTACTAATATTTGATTAAAAAAAGATTAACTAATTAATATATCAACTAATATTTAATTTAAAAAAAATGAGCTAATTAAATATGTTTTTTTTAAATATGGCTGCAAATAACAAAACGCAGCAGCACTTAAGACTTAGACACCCACTTAAGCTGCAGTGGACACAGTGGAACGGACAGACGTACGAGTGCGCGAAAATATTGCCCTCCATCTGCGTGCGTCATTAGAATTACAAGGCATATGGCGATTACTATCTCCGACTACTTCGAGTGAATTAAAATGCCTAAAAGTTTATATGTTCTTAATCACAATTTACTAACAAAATAACATTGTAATACAATACTCGTATCGCGGAAGTACGTCATTATTTGGTAGATAAGATTCGATCGGGATTTTGTTTCAAGTACATAGGACTTATTGATGTTTTCATGTCCACTCTCGACAACACTCGACTTTTGTATCATAACGAAATAATAAGTTTTAGGCTTCACTCGAATCGCACAAAGTAATTTACTTAGCCGTATTCTACCGTGTGGAGTTCAGACTCACTACCGGTTCTAAACACCATGGGGCATAGACCATCATCTACTCACGCTCCTTTTCGCTTATAATGCGTACAACAAATTCATTCTATATGAGGTAGGTATAGTTTGGAATTGTCATATCAATTCGTATAGGGTATAATGTTGTGCGGTCTTATTTTTATTTTTTTTATATTTCATTATTTGCATTTAATTCTATTTCTTGCCTTAATTTGCACATTGGTACTTTTTTATGGGAGAATCGGTAATCGCTATAAGAGCACAAAAATCTTTGAAATATTCGATTTTCTCCACTATAATATACATGTATTATGCATATTAACCTTCCTCTTGAATCACTCTGTCTATTGACGACCGCAAACCGCATTAAAATCCGTTGCGTAGCTTGAAAGATCTAAGCGTACAGACAGTGGAAGCGACTTTGTTTAATACTATGTAAAGATATATCTGTATTACTCAAATGTTAAATTGTTAGCATTACGGTCGATTATGAATCTCACTAAAACTTAAGTCTGTGCAAATCATTAATTTATCTGTCTAACTCTGCCCACTCCACTTCATGTAACGTATCGTTGGGGCTCAGTTCTTAAGATGTTATAAATCGCGCATGTTTACAATGTATATACATCAAAAGAAATGGGTGTTCAATGCATACTTTCAAAAAATTTGTAAATCGTAAATCTTTCAACATGTACAGATAATAACGATAGTACCAAGGAGAACGTGTTTATTTTATTCATACTCCGGCTAAGTCTGAAGAAAAAAACAGGATTGGTTAGCATACTTTTGAAGTGAAAACTTCTTTAGGCGCGTTGGGCACTTTATGGGTGAAAAAAAAACATAGCACTTCGCTCAGCGCTCTCCATGAGCTATATGTATACTGTATATATATTTGCATAGATAAACCTCCGTGCGTTGTTAGAAATTGGCGATGATGCCGCTGCCAGTGATGATGGTGAAAGAGTTGCTCAAATTATGGATTCAATTTGATTTTTCAGTAGTGTAAACTTAATTATGTCAAATAATTGCAATAATAGTGTACAATAGGCGCAATAAATGAAAATTGTATTTTACCATACACATGATAGTACTTTCTACTGATAAATTAAACATTTCATTCGAAATTATTCCCTAAACATTCTTTGATGATTGCCGAAAACCAAAAAAAATAATAATAATCTAATAGCTCGACTGTACAATTCACAAGTTACTTAGTTTTCACTTTTATCAGCATCCTCGAAAAATACAACCGCGTTGTTATAACTCGATGTTTCCAAACCAATACGACTTAGGGTCCTTCAAGAAGAGAGCGTACTCTATTCTTAAATGCCGGAAATGCATCTACAGTTCCTCTGGTGTTATAAATCTTCATGATTACTTAAAGCTAGGCACTCCTTATCCTATAAAAAAATCCCAAACATTATTTTTTATTAGGCGTAAACGTATAAGCGGTTCTTTATAAATAGAACGAAGTTTATATATTTGTATACACATTTACTCACTCTGGCTCTGGCCACATCATGCTAGGGGATCATAAAAAACGCTTTCATATCGTTGTGATATTCTATCACGCTGTGGCACATTCAAAGGCGACCCATTCATAAAACAGGTGCGCCATAGCCTCATGGCTTTACCAATAAAAACGTCGGTATCAGTTATGCTACAAAAATCTTAAATCGTCGGCAGTAATCATAATTTTATCTTCATCGTATAGACGTGTCACCGAGCGATTACGGAATTCGACAAATTGTAATCGAACTAAGCTATCATATTCTAACTAAGATATCATATTCGTTATTAACTGTCAGGAAATTGTGAACTGAACGAATCATTGACAATTTGACGAATCGTGTCAAACTAAACAAACCTATTTTTTATTTGATAAACGTCTTGTCATGTCAGGTCACGTCTGACCTAACGAACATAACCTATTCCATTCCATTTTAACTGAAACTTTAACTTAATAACGCAAGCAAAGTATCAGTTAATATTTTGACTTCGATAGCTTATAAACTGTTGAGAAAATGACACGTTAAACTGTGAGTTAGTTAGTCGTTCAGTTCACAATTTGCTGACAGTTTACAATACGCGTAGTCCGATTATAAACTGACGAAGTTCATAATCGATCGGTGACATGGACATGTCATTATAAACAGTCAGCTTACGGAAAATTATATGGCCTCATAAAACAGGTTTTGCTGTAAAAAACGAATTGAGTGTTAAAATACTTTTCTTAGGATTACATCTGTTTTATATTGAAACACTTTTCAACATGTTTTCAATGCATCGCTTGCCTGAAATTCTGTAGGGGCATTCATTGATTACTGGGTGATGAATAAACATTAGTGAGCTTCTGTGTACATTTAATTCAGAAATAAAAAATACTGTCATGCAATTTAAATATTTATTTTGTTGATTTAATGATATCACTTTAGCTCTCTATTTAAGCTGTATTATATAGTTATAAATATATATTTTCAATCATGTTTCATTTGATTTATGGAAACTAAATATTTTCGTCGATGATACAAAGATAATTATATAAGCCCGTCCAGTTTATTTAAATATTTCATCACAAGAGAGATGTAAGCCGATAAATATTAAATTACGTTTCGTTCAAATTAGATGTTGGTCATAATATTTATATATACAGATTTTAGCAAGAATAATAAATTTAGCGCGCCTTTAATATTTAAATATTATAAAGTATTTTATAACAATATTTGCTATTACTTTTTGTAGGCGCATTTAAATAAACAAGTTTTTCAATTAAAACGAAAATATTTCACAGCAAAAACCCACTGAAATATTTGAAAGGTTTCATACGTTTGACCTTTGGCGCTAGGGGGCGTAGAGGGAGCGCTTGTAATAACTGCGCTAGAAGTGCGAGTGCTTTGTTACTGAGTTGTGTGGTCGTTTATTTAATGCGTTTTTTTTTACTGCAGGAAATTTGTTAGACGACTTGAAGAAATACCTTCGAGTATTAACTTAGATTACAATCAAATTTTCTTTTAGCAATTAACTCATGGCGAATCAACACTTAAAACTACAACTAACAAGTTGCAATGTAATTTTAGAATAAAAATAATAGAAACGAAACACGTAAATTCCATCGTGATGGTTGGCATTGCACAACTGTTTAAATAATAATAATAATAATAATTAGGGTCCTTCAAGAAGAGAGCGTGCACCTTTTTTAAAGGTAGTAAGGCATAGTAAGCATCTGTAGGTTCTCTGGCATTGCGGCTGTTCGTGAGCGCCGGTGATCACTAAACATTGGGCGATCGGCTGCGCGCTTCCTCCCTTACCCTATATAAAATATCACTTTATGTTAGAGCTCTAGGGCCAGAGAGAGATGACTGAAAAGGGGAAATATACGTTAAGTACATTCTTATAAGGGACAAATGAATTACCGATACAATATCCCACATTTATCTGCAACACTATAAATTTGAAAAAGATAAGGAAACATTGAAATGGATTTTGTGAATTCCAGGGGATCACAACGATCAGAGGATCTACTTAGAAAAAGTAAAATATCTGTTTAATGAATCAAATTTCTCACAAACGCGTTGGATTGCTTATAGATGAAAAGAAATGGATGAAAAAGGGGTTATGAAAACGAACGTATGAGGAAATATCGCGGTGATTACGTCTACGTAAAGAGAGATCACGCTACGGGGTCGCAGTGTACAGTCGTATGCTACGATCATTTGAATTCAAATGATATTTATATTCTCATGATGAGCTCACTGAAGCTAAATTAGCACTGAGAATCATATTTTTGAAAATTTGACGTGATGTTTTTCTCAGTTTCTTTGCTAGCTAATTTGCATTTAACTCGGGCTGAAACAGCGCGGGGGACTCAGTGGCTGAAACAAACATCCGGCATTCTGCTCGTGTTTTTTTTTGCAAATATCTCCTTTATTTTTCACATACGATAATTTTATGCGTTTACTGTTTGATCTATTATGACAAATATTTTGTGCTTAACTTAAATTTAATCTCAAAACATTTCAAACGTAATGACAAAATACCGTTTTCTAAATGTAAATCTAGACATCTGCCGATGATAGGATTTTTTTTTTATTTTATCTCATAGACGACCAGGGAACTTGACAGGATGATGTGTTTAAGTTCGAGAGACAAGGAAAATTTATGTTGAATGACAACGTAGAGGACACCCAGATAAATGTAGGCAGATCAGATAAGTGACATATTATACATAGAACACATGGGTGGTCATAACACTGCCCGCAACGGACGATCATTTTCATTTATGTAGAGATAAGAGGATCGTATGCAATGGAAATCCGTAATCTATCTTTTGCTGCATCTTATTGCAAGAAGAATACGGAAGATATTATTTAAAAAGGTATAATTCACACCACAGCTCTATCTTTTACCTAATTTCTTCTGTATTTCTGTTACAGAATATTATTTTTTGAGCAATTCTTGTGAATATATATTCAGCTATCTTGAAAACGGCTCTAACGATTTGGATGAAATTTTGTATTTTAATAAGTTTTATATTTTAAAATTTATGTATATATGTATCTCTCTCGTAAAAAAGCGAATTATATGAAAAAAAATATTTAGAGCGCCATCTCTTGGGCCATGGATGACATCCTTTGACAACAATGTCAAATCTTACTGGAACCTAATATTTCTATCCACGTTATTATTCGAATTTAGAATTATTATTAAATAAAAATTGTCATTGAAATACTTTATTTTAAAATTGGTCTCTAAAAGTGAACCCGCGAGTATGTCAACAACGTGAAAACGGATTCGGCTTTGTGCTTGTCCGCCGCCGCAAGCACTCCGAAGGAAATTAAATTCTTAGAACGATCGAGCAATACATATGAGTTTGAGAAACAAACGATTCTGTGTCGATATGAAGGCTATGTGTACAATCAGGCAATCTTTGGACAAATTTAAAGATCTGGGAGTCCATCGTTACGTTTTACTTAATATTAATTAGCGATCGGCCCTGGCTTCGCAGTTAGCAGAGTACATACGCCAACGTTATTTTTTATATCATACCAGCCAATTATGTTTTTTTTAAACAAGCAGTGTGATATTTCAGCCAACTCACCTAATATTCCTAACGAATCACCTGTTTATAGGTGAATACCAAATGAAAATCCTTACAGTACTTTATGAGTTTTCCCGCTCAGACAAACGCGGCTAGGGGTTTGTTTAAAAATATATAGAGATAATCATAGTGAAAGCCAGTTTTTGAGCAAATGTTACGACATAACGGGTAATATAATCTGATAGATTAACATAGAAGTTTTTATATTGAATTTTTTTTTGCAGATCGTTATTTAAATATATTGTTGGGAATGACAATCGTTGCAGTCTAATAAGAAGCAGTTGATAAGTTATAATCGATGATTTATAAGCTATTAACTATTTCGTTAATATGGATTGAATAAGAGTAACTAAGCTTCGTAAGCTATTACGTGAAGTTTGTAAGAGACATCTAGCAATGGATCGACATCTTTCATAAATAATGGTAATTTACGTTGACAGACTCACTCGCGGCAACGTTTTAGAGGTAATAGGCATCTTGTAAATGGATATCCATTGCCGTCTATGTTTCCTTAAACTGAACACAATCAATGTTGCGTTTGACAGACTATTTTTGATTATTTGGTAAACACACATATGTATGTGACCATTGATCAATTCTAAAGTATTTTAAAGTTCTAAAATTGCTTTTTTCCTTTACAGATGGAGTTGAATCGTCTACTCGACTACAAACATATAAGTTGAACTACGATGGCCAACGCCATTCTTAGTTCTGTATCATTTATGAGTTCTAATTTAAAGAAAGAAATGGTTGGATAAGATAACAAAATGATGCGTCATTTTCAAATCGGTGCTGTAACGACGTTCCTTGTGTGCAACTTGTGTATAAGCGCACAAGAAGGGGTGGACAGAAGATATCTAAATGAAACTCTTTCAATTGATTTAGTAGATAGTTTATTAACAAATACAAATATTTTCATAAACGATGCAATCACTAAAAATATATCTAGTAAATTCAATTATAACGGTAGAATAAACAAAAGATATGCCCCAAATATGACTGCAGAATCAAATGGTGTATCCAATGAAGAGTTTTTAGAATTAAAAATTGCAAACAGAACTAAAACGACAAAAAGCATAGTACTTGGATTTGACAAAGACGAAATCAAAAACAATCACACTAAAGATCTTATAATAACATCTGAAGAAGAACTTACAACAGAATTTTATAATCAATACAATTACACGGATGAGCCGTGCGTAGGCGACCCGGAGTTCTGCAATATGACAAGAGAAGAGTATTTATTAATGTTATACGATTACATATACCCGCAGCCTTATGAATGGGTACTGATTGCTACGCATGCGATAGTTTTTGTCATCGGGCTCATAGGCAATGCTCTAGTCTGTATAGCTGTTTACAGAAACCACTCGATGAGGACGGTCACCAACTACTTCATAGTGAACTTAGCGGTCGCTGACTTTATGGTCATACTGATATGTTTGCCACCGACGGTATTGTGGGACGTCACCGAAACTTGGTTCTTTGGCACTGCCATGTGTCGAATCGTGTTGTACTTTCAGGTTAGTATATTGTTTATTATACTGATAATTTAAGACCGCACTTTATTAGTGTCCTTAAAGATCCTGGTTGTGTCATATTACACAAGTTTGATGTAGACTCACACAAACAGCATATCTTTTTCAGGGTCCAATATTCAACTAATAATTCTAATAGTTCTATGTCTAATATTTACGACGACTCTTAATTTTAAATGGTCTAATATAATTATATTTTTTTTGTTTAAAAGTAATTATAATTTTTTGTTAAAAGACATGTCCATTTTAGAACGGAATATGCACAGTCGCGAAGAAAATTATTTGCTGAATTAACATAGAATGCTGGAACCATAACATGTTTTGTTTGCAGTCGGTGTCTGTGACTGTATCAGTGCTGACGCTCACTTTCATCTCAGTCGACCGCTGGTACGCGATCTGCTTCCCGCTCAAGTTCAAGTCGACCACTGGACGCGCGAAAACAGCCATTTTGATTATTTGGCTACTGTCTTTGCTGTTTAGTAAGAAACCATTTTTAAGTATCTATTTTTATAAGTTGCCATTATATGAATCGTATGGTAAATTAGTTTAAATCATCTTAAATGTAGTTGACTCACAGCAACTATAGGTATTATACGAATGATTCGGTTCAACCGGCGAAGTACCAAATCCTCATACATCGACATGAATTGCAATATTTCGTAATGCTTTTGCGTTCATTTTTGGAATTAAGTGACAGAATCCTAATTTCCTTGCCATCCTTTCCCTTTCTTTGTTTCCTCTTTACGACATAAAGGTCAATAATACCCCTTCAACTCTTGTGATCATCATTTAACGTCAGGTCTGCTGTTTTGATGTGTGCCTACCTCTTTCACAGTCTTCATTCGCCCTTTCAATGTGACCGAACAACCTGATACAATTCTGAAACCATGTCCTCTTTAAACTCACATTTTTATTTAAATGCAAATAGAAAACATGAATTCGATAAGATATTTAACATGTGTGCAGATGTGCCGGAGTTCGTGGTGCTTCAAGTACAAATGAAGATGCAGCTGCGATTCAACGTGCAGTACTTCATGCAGTGCACCTCGACCTGGTCAGACGACAGTGACCTCAAATGGCACATAATAAAGGCACTTTTCCTTTATACGTAAGTCACTTACAATTTGTAGGTTGAAACTCCGATGCAGACTCCATTGTTGCGTCTAAATGCCAAGGGCATTCACAATTTATTGTATAGAATGCGAAGACCTCTTTTGAAACAGTTCTACGAGCGTTAACATTTCCATTATAAAGAATAAACTTGTCTTTTGTGTCCCGGTTGAGATGGACAGATCTTGCGACCGCTAACTGTAATGTATATCAAAAAAGGTTATATACGGGATAGAAATCATAACAACCATGTTTTTCAGTTACGGCCACAGCCCAATATAGAAAAAGAGGTAGCATAACATATCTAATCTACGCAGTCATCTCGCTTTTTAAATACTTCATATAGTTCTTCACATATCGGATATGAATTAGTATCGTATTTCCTTTAATATATAATTTAGTTTACTTTTGCGTTCTAAATTTTCCTCGTTGTTCTCTTTTATCTTTAACATGCATCAATCAGCAACATACTTTTAGCACCGACAGCCTAATGGCTAAGGGTAGGGACCGCTGTTTAGCGGTACATGTTTATGTACAACATGATTAACGCCAAATTTTGACGTGAACCATGTCCAACCAAGTTTTAAACTTAGTTGGACATGATGAAAATGAATTTTAGTCAATGATTTCGATAATCTACTCATATTTCATATATATGCCCGAGGAGGGTTGCCGTCAAGCAGGAGGCCGGTCGTAAAAAAAAACTATAGTCAAAACCTATTACAGTATGGACATCGGTCGTACCTGGCCGACCCCACATTAATAAGGAAAAGGGCTGGATTTAAACGGTGTTTTAGGTGTCAGGTTAATTAGTTTTTTTTTAAACATTAGAAAAGATTACTAGTAAAAAACCAATGTCAAGTTTTTTCATACAAGTATTAAATGTAATATATTCGGTCGTACAGTTACACAAAATAGCTATCTGTTCAAAATGGTTCCTATCTCTCGTTTGACTCAACCCTTGTCCCACTTTAATATTACTTACATCCCAAACTCAAGGACCGATGTTCGCGTTCCTTTTAGTAATATGTATTTGATGCTGATCGATTCAGAATAGATTAGCTTTTCCCTCCTCAATACTCGCATATCTTTTTTTATCTTTCTTTTAGTGAATTTCCCCTCTTAGTGGCTTTTAAATTTCCCAGGTTCCCTTTGCTATTGATGATGATCGCGTACTGCCAGATCGTGAGGGTGCTGTGGAGGTCGGACAACATTCCCGGACACACGGAGTCCCACAAGCTGTGCTCGACGCCAAGCGGACAGACTAACTGTGAGTATGGAACTTATATGTAACTTGATTTTGGTTATTTCTTATATACACACCTTATTGCAGATCACAATACACACATGTGTACATGATGAAATACACAATTTAGCAAGAAATGAAAAGAAAGGAAAGGATATGGACGGGATTAGTATATTATATGTAAATTAAGTTTGAATTATGTTTTTACACTTTATCATCATAAATATTTTAATAATAAAAAAAAACCTTGAAGGAATTTACACAACTATGAAAATGCCACTAACGGTATCAAGAAACCAATAATTATTTTTATTGCCAATATTAAAAATCAATAATTGATTCATTTTTGATATGAATTTAATG